>VBSM01000413.1:17630137-17648481 GCA_008086735.1 Cheirogaleus medius
CATCATAAAATTCACACTGGGGAGAAGCCATACCAGTGCAACATGTGTGGCAAAACCTTTAGGCGGAATTCACATCTCCTGAGACATCAGAGGATCCACGGCAATAAAAATGTTGAGAATCCTGAGCGTGGAGAGGCCTGGGAAAAACAGGGTAGAATGGAAAGCTAGTGGGACCACATTGAAATGCCTATGTCTTATAAATGTAATGAGTGTGAGAGAAGTTTCACTCAGAATACAGGCCTTATTGAACATCAAAAAATCCACACTGGTGAGAAACCCTATCAGTGTGACCCATGTCGAAAAGGTTTCACCTGAATTTCATATCTTGTTCAATATCAGAGAAGCCATGTTGAGAAAAAAAATCCTATCACAGTGACCCATGCTGTACATGCCAAAGTTGGTGCTCATGCATCATTGAACTGAAGCTACCTTGGAGCCCTGAGTATAGAAATTATAGGCTGAGGCTTTATTTACCACTATACATCATCAGATGTTAGAAAATATAGAGGCTGGCTAAGATGATTTATCTTCTACATTGTAGAAGATGATTGGAACAAAAACTTATTTGAAAGGAGACTGTGGGAGAGTTGTCTAGAAGAAGTATACCTGAAATGGTTTGTTCTCATCCATTGGAATTTAGTGAACATGCAGACTGGCTGCTTGCCCTCAACCAGCACTTTATGATGTCTACTGGGTGGATGGTTGTGGTTCGGGGGCTGCTGCTCTCACTATTCTGTTTGACTATAATGAATCCTCCACAGTTGATCAGATTCACAAAGTCTTACATCCCCCTCTGTGCCTTGTACACAGGTGCTAACATTTATTAAATGTACCAGTGAGATTACCTTCATAGCTCTGAGAATCCCATATGGTCTAGATTTCTGAGGAACTTCTCATGAAGGCCATCTGTGCTGTGTCATTCTCTGAGGTCCTAGATTGTGCATCAGTCTAGTGCATTTTTTTGCCAAGTACACAGGATTGGCAGAGCAGAAGTGAGGATGGGGTTGTGATAGAAAGAATCTACATTTCTTTACCAGACTAGGAATTCTAGTGCAAATGCCTTAAATATCTTTTCTATCATTGAACTATTGTGAATATGTGCCATCCGTGGAATTCTTTTCTTTAATTACTGTTTCCCTGTTGTTAATTTTGCTACTTTTTAGAAAGGACAAAACCTTCCTATTCAGTCAGTGTAAAAGTCAGTTATCTATCTGGAGGCTTTGTTGGAATATTATATTTTTTTTAAAAATAAAGAATTTAAAAGAAAGGAAATTAATTTTAAAAAATAAATAAATAAATAAACCAAAAAAAGTCAGTTATCAAGTCAGAATAAAATGATAAATTTTCTAATGTTCAGCATCTCACTTCTTGCCCTTTACTTCTCTTGGGCCTAACCAAGTGCCTCCTAAAGCTATAGACACTATCTTCCCTTACCCTACCACCCAGTGCACACTGTAGAGTAAACTGCATCAAAACTTACCCTGCTAAGTTCACACTTTGTCCAGTCAGTGGATTTGCACTAAATATCTAAAACAAGTATTACTTACGGTTTCAGAACTCTATTACCAGTGTAACAGTCTTGCTCTTGTATATTGATTCCCAAATCACCTGTGTGGTAACAGCTCCTTAAGGATTCATGATGAGAACTTTAACCATTAACTTACCTCTTCAGGCTATCTACTTTTCATTAAACACACTTTGTAGACCATCTTTTTTAGTTTTTCCATCCATCATGAGAGTCAAAATTTCATTTTTGTGAATTCAAGTGAGAAAAATTTTCTTTGTCAGCAATACATTAGTATTTGTTGTGTATATATCAAGTGGAGTTGTTTCTACAAAAGTTATTTCAGAGTTACTACTCTCTCCTGCAAACTTTTGCTAGTCTACCCCTTCTTTTTGTAGATATACGCTTTCATTATTGCATTTACTCAGATTTCTCACTTGGTTTCTGGCACCAACAGTCTCTTCCATATTTATAATATCAGTCTAAGAATCTGGAATTCAGATATAGCAAGATTTTCTGGTCAACTTTCACAATTAATGATTTCACCATTGTGATATATTCTCCCTTGCTTCTTGGTTTTTGTTTATCAGGAATTGAGTTGTCATCCAAAATCCTTTACAGATCTATCTGAGTCCCTGTTTTTATGCCACTTTCCAAGGCTTGATAATTCACAGTTTTAAGGGATCTAGGGGATACAAATCTAACAAATCCTAATGTAGGTCATTTGTGTTACAGTAATGAACCATATGGTTACTTTGAATGAATTCTTAATAAAAATGCATTGCATGATTTTCAAACTTTCTGAACTTGTATTAGGACTCTCCAGAGAAACCGAACCAATAGAATGTATATGTATATGTGTATGTATGTATATATTAATATATGTGTATTTATTGTAAGGAATTGGCTCATATGATTATTATGGAGACTAAGTCCCAAGTTCTGTTTTCTGCAAGCTAGAGACCTAGGAAAGACAATGGTGTGAACTCCAGTCCAAAAGCTGGCAGGCTTCAGACCCAAGAAGAGCCATTGTTTCACTTTGAGTCTGAAGGCCAGAAAAGACCAATGTCCTAGCTTAAGATAGTTAGACAGGGGGAGCACCTCTTAACCACTTCGGTACTGCGCTCACCGGCCGTGAAATCTTGCCCACAGCCGGCACTCATAGTCCGCATGATAGTTTGTGCTGTGCATTGACGACAAATCTGTTTTGCTCTTGTGTGATGAGGAAAGCTTTAAAGCACTAAAAGCTTGTTTTACTTTACAGGCAGCTTTAGGAAAATAACTATAATATCTCCTACTAAGGACTTGTTAAAAGGTCACAGATTCGTAGTAACTCATTAGCTGAACGTACACACTGCAACTGCAGAGATAAAAGTAAAAGCTTTTGGCTATCGATTGTAGTCGATGCTGGGCTGTGCGCGTTCATCTGTGGCTGACGACTATAGTCGACGCTGGTACTGAAGTGGTTAAGGGAGGGTCAGCCTTTTTGTTCTCATCATGTCTTCAATTGATCAGATGAAGGTCACCCATATTAGGGAGGGCAATCTGCCTTACCTAGTCTATGATTCAATTTTTAATCTCATCCCCAAACACCCTCACAAACACACTCAGAATAACATTTGACCAAATGTCTGGGTACCTTGTGGCCCAGTAATGTTGATACATAAAATTAATCATCACAATACTGTAGTTTCGAGTATTAACTAAAGCATTAAAACCTTTAACTGTGCTTCTCCCACCTTTGTATCAGTTCTTCCAATTGGCAGTAGGACCCTGGGAAGTGATATTTGTAGCCTCCCTACCCTGCTTACAGATTAGGATAGGAAAGGGCTGGTATGAGGCTGAGAGATGAGATAAATGACTAGATCACCACTGTATCCTCAGCATCTAGCAGAGTTCTTGTTGAATGAGTGATTCTGAGAATTGGCTGGTTCTATTTGTTCTTTTGTATTTTTAACATAAAATAAAGTTCCCTGGCACTTACTGCTAGAGAACAAAGTGTTCACATTCCTATCTCCAGAAATAAGTCTTCATTTCTAAACAAATTATGCATTTACAACCATTTATTCATTCAGCAAAACTGTGTTAGGTCAGGTGCTAAGGAATCAAAAATGAACCAGATAGTATCTCTGCCCTTGAAGTACGTAAGAACTAAACTCTTCTGTCTTCCAAGGTATTTTATCAATTTCTGTCCTCATTTTGTTGTCAACTTAATAGTTCTTTCTTAAGGGGAATGACTGCATCATGGCTGCCTGGGAACTTGCATGTCTTCATATGTGCCACATAGACCAGGATTTAACACCAGCTGATATAAGTCCTATAATGCACCTAGAACATGAGTGCAGGGAGGGTTTCATCAGGAGGTGCTCCAAGGCCTCCTCCTACTCACCTCGCTACCTACCATGGAGGCTGTTACAAGGCAGTTTCCTCTGATGAGGAATGAGACTTTCTACCTCTCCTTATTTAAGGTATAAGCTACAAGCTATAAAACTGTTCATCTGCAGCATGACATCAGCTCCTCAGCAATAGGATGTTCTACCATATGTGTTGCAGTCACATGGCCTCTTTTGGCGCTATCCTATGGAAAAAACCTGGCACATTTTGTACTCCTGCTTTTGCTGTCTACATAAATTTTAAAATTTTTTCTTTTTAAAAACTGTTTCATTCCAGAAAAGGCTTGTTTCTTTTCTGATCAAATACAGTCATGTGTAACATAATGATATTTCAGCCAACGACAGATGGCAAATACAGCTTCTGTGTTTAGATCTACAAATATTTATCATTGTGTAATAATCGTTAATAGTATTCAGCAGTATCATGCTGCACAAGTTTGTAGCCTAGGAGCAATAGGCTATACCATATTGCCTACATGTGTAGGTTATACCATCTAGGTTTGTGTAAGTATGCTATGATGTTCGCACAATGAGATCACCTAATGACACATTTCCCAGAGAGTATCCCTGTTGTTAAGTGATGCATGACTGTATGCTGGCCTTTCCTTGGCAAATTTAGTGCCAAATATGGGGCTGATAAGGTTGCAGTGCCCTTTCAGAAGAAAGATGTGGCTACACAGGACCAGATAGGATATGTGACAAGACTTCCCAGGGTCTGGAAGCACATGGTATACCTAAGTGGTAGGCAAGAGGGGAGGAGTTAGGGTCTTCCCACTGTTACAGCTATATAGCATTGGCTAGGTCATAGGATATGAACAGATTCCCCAGGATCCAACAGCATTTGCTACCTGGTGATGAATGTTTGGCAGTTAAGTTACTTAAGGTAGGATTGAACCCAGTTGCTTTAATTGTTATTAAAAGTATGTTTGTTGAGATTGAGTGAACGACCACTTAAAAATGAAAGTGCAAATATGTGCTACTGCTGTGGAACTGATCTTTCTGTGCCCCCTAATTTCACCCTACTCTATATCCCAACCTCAGTTACTTTTAAGGAAAGAAGGCTCTCTAATGCTCCACCCTTACAGGTAAGGGTGGGAGGAATTATTAAGTAACATAATGAAACTTTTTTTGGTGATACTATATTGATTGTGGTGACTCACAGGTGTACATGTTAAAACTTCTATCAAGTTGTACACTCTTGTGCAGCTCATTACATAGCAATTTCCCTTAATAAAGCTGCTTAAAAAGTCGTAAGATAACTGCATATGCTCAGCAAATAAACTTTAAAATCTTGATGAAATGAGTAATATCCAGGTAAATAAAAATTAACAAAATGGACCCCCATTATAAATCGAAAGCCTACACAGGCCATTCTCATAGAATAAAGAAAGTTACCAAGGAACTATCGCACAAAAAAGAACCTGGCCCAGAGGGTTTCACATCAGAATCTATCCTTCAATGACCAGCTAGTTCCAATCCTTTGTAAATTGTTCTAGATCATTAAAAATGAACACAAACTTCATCCTATGATATAAGGAGTAAAAACTAAACCTGAAAAATATAGTATAAAAAAACTATGAATCAATTTCATAAAAATGTTGAAGAAAATGTACTAAATATTAGGAAGTAAACCTGTTAACACAATGAGAAAAGAATACATCATGACTAAGTGAGGTTTATTCCAGGAATGCAAGGTTGTTTCAACATTATGAAACCCTTTTATATAATATAATAATAGAATTAAGGGAAAAAATGTGATTTCCATAGATGCTGGAAAAGCCTATTACAGAATGCAGTCTTCTATATATTTTTAGTTGTCCAGCTAATTTCTTTCTAATTTTAGTAGAGATGGGGTCTTGCTCTTGCTCAGGCTGGTCTCAAACTCCTGAGCTCAAACAATCCTCCCGCCTCGGCCTCCCAAAGTGCTAGGATTACAGGCGTGAGCCACCGTGCCCAGCCTAACTTTTAAAATATTGATGTAATACCTACACAAAAAAATGTAGGGATGCACAGCAGATAGAAACCTAGGACTCTGAAATGATCACTGCAAAGTTTTGAAATATTAATACATGGTGCCTATATTTAGTGATCTACTATAAAATATACAAATCTCCCTCCTATCCTGGGCAGAGACTGGGCTACGTTACCAATTTGCTGACAGCTAGTAAAGACTCCTTTTTTAGCCTGTAAGTTTTAGAACTGAAAATGATAATAAGTTACTTAATGTATTAGCCTTCCCAATGTTATATTATGTATTATCTATAAGAAAAATACCAGTCAATCTGTCAATAGAGTATATGTGAAGTTTCTTTTTCTATCTTAAAAAAATTATCAAGCCAAAGCTGGAAAAAAACACTCTCTGAAAGACACCTACATGGCCCTGTGTTAGAGAACATAAAGGCAGTCCCAAATTTATGAAAGTGCCCAGCAATTCAATGATGTTCCTTTACAATTTACTGAAACATTATACATATGCTTTTTGTGTCCTAGGGTATCCATACACACCTATTTAGCCCATAAAGAAAAATAAAATATATATTTACAACAGACAGTGGACAATAATACTACTGTCTATATTTGTTGAATAAATTAAGGATATGAGACTAGAGCAGGCATAAAGGAAATAACATGTTATCCAACCCACAGATAATCATCCAGGAGAAGACAGATCACAAGTCCAGAGATGCAGGTAAACAACTTATTTCAAAAGTCCTGGCTGCTTACACATATAGACCTCTCTGGAAAAGGAAAAAAACCCTTCTGATTTTTGCTTTTCTTTACATGAGGCATTCATTTAATGTTCTTACTGGCTAAAGTGGGCAGTCTAAAATACTCATTCCCATACAACTTGTCCACTTACATTAACTATATTAACTTTTCAGTACTGTAGAGATTCTGCTATTGAGGCTTCATCTCTGTCCATACAACTTCTCAGGATTCTCTCATTTCTATGAGCCTCTCTAATATGAATTTGCTGATATTAATATTTCCCAAGGTCCAATCTCTGAAGACTTTTCCACACTCATCACACTGTCAGGTTTTCCCTTTAGTGTGAATTCTCCAATGCTGAAAAAAGCTGGTGATTCCACAGAAAACATTTCCATAGTCATCATGTTTCTAAGATCTCTCTCTAATATAGATTCTCTGGTGCATAGTCAGTCCTGACTTTTGGGTAGAGGTCTTCCCTCCTACATTTTTCACGCAGGTTCTATTAATATAAGGTTTCCTTGCCGAATGAAAGCCTTCTCACAGTCATCACATTTATGTTCTCTCTCTTATGTGGATTCTTTGATGTCAAATAAGGCCCCTATGGCTAAAGGCTTTCCTACATTCCTCATAATATAGCATTTTTCCTTGTGGTGGATCTCTTGGTGGGAAAGGAGGGATCCACTATAAGCAAAAGCCTCTCAAAACTTGTTGATTGCAAAGAGATTCTCTTCAGCACAGATTCCTTGATGCTGAGTAATAATTCACCAGCAACTAAAGCTTTTACTACACTTATTGCATTGATGTTGCACTTCTACAGATTCCCCCCACATAATTCAGCATCTCCAGAATTTTTTTATTTTGAAGGCAAGTTCTTATTTTCATGCTCAGTAACACCATCTAAAAAAAATACACAGACAATTCAAATGTCAGTTGTCTCTTCTGAGATGAGAGATATGTTCCTATAATAAGGAACAGTGACAAAAGTAAAACCCAGTTTTACCTAAAGTGCATGCCTTTTTTAAATCTCTAAACTGGCATCTTTGTGAAGATTGGGCCATTTTGGCAATTGGGTAATTTTGTGAAGTGCCCAAGAAGGAACATGGAGCATGGCAGGGGTGGTGGCGGTGGGGGGCGGGGGGAAGAAGAGGGTGGTGTTTGAGTGAGAAGATTGAGTTAGGCAGAAAGGGACTGGAAGAGCATGGAAGATTGTTCTCAAAAAATGCGACAATCAAAGAATCAGGAAGGTACAATCAAAAAAGTCAAGAGATCAGTTTGAATCCAGAGCTGAGAAGTAAGGAATATCATGAAATCAAGAGAAAGTTTAATTTGCTAAGGACTATTTAAAGTTAAAAGGACTAAGTTAAAAGGACTATTTCCATCTACTGATATGCTCCTAGGCCACTACTATAGACCTATGAAATGCTCAATAAATATTTGTTGAATGGATCAATAAACATGGGATATAATAAAAGTTAACTTGAAACAATAGCTAAACCAGTTTCAAAATACACCATACTAATTTGATGTGGGAAATCAATAAAGTAGAAAATTTACAATGGGGAAATAACTTTTCCAGGTAATGTTCAGGTCTAAAACATAATAAAGCAACATTTTGTAGCCAAAGGAGTTAAATATGGCAAAAAACCAAAAACCCCACAAATATGGTTGAGAGTTTCTACTTAAAGATCAGGTAGATAACAAGGAGATGAGTAGACTCAAGGTTTCAAGAGGGAAGACACTACTAAAACTTGTAAAGAGCTTCCCCTGCAAGGCTCTCCTTCTCTGTCTTTCTCTCCAGAGATCTTTTATCATCAGCTTTCCATAGCAAAAGGCAACAATGCTGAGAGCTAAACTAAGATAGGGTCTTAGGTTAGCTCTGAAACCTTTGATTTCAAGGTGCTATTTTTGCCATAAGCATATCTTGTTTTATCCTTTAGCCTTAGACCTAAAGGCAACAGGATGAAGTTGTTCTTGGAAAATTGAATTTGAAGCTCAATCCTCAGCAAAAATGCCTAAACAAACAAAAACCCCCAATATAGAAAAAGAAGGTTCCAAAGGTGCACATAAATAGCAGGGAGAACTAAAGTCCAAGAGAGAAATGCTGGATTATGGCTCCAGAGACATTTGGTGGATTGTGAGGTTCAGTTTTGTTGCTTTCTGTGCTATTCCCAAAGCCTTTTACTAGTCAAGCTGTAAGTAATCCTCCCGACCCTTCCCACCTGTGGCTTGTTCTTCATTCCTGCTGTCTCTTCAACTTTTCCAGCATGATCGATGCCTCCTCTTCACATTCTGGATGATATTATCCTACCTAGGTCTGCAGCTTCCCAGGCAGGGGTCAGGACCTGTTCCAGCACCTGCTCCTTAATATGTATTTCTGGCCTCAGGAACTGTGGACAGAGCTCCCTGAGTCTCCTGAAAGTCCTGTGAGGTACAGGTATCTATTTCCTGGTAGTCACAACTTAGAGTTTGAGGAAAGATCTGTGATTTCTTTGCCAGCTTGATTCTTGGTCCCAGATGCAGACCTCTTTCTCTACCATCAGTCAATTTTAGAGATCTTTCCTGCAACAGGACTGCCATTCTGGAATCAGAGAGCTCAGGAGAAGATTCACTCCAGCTTGGGGTTCACACTGATTTTTCATAAGTATTTCCTTGTAGCTAGTCTTCTTCCTGAGGCATAAAATAACAATGTTAACAGAAACTAAATTTTGTTTAGTTCTTTAACCCAAGAATTCACTTGTCTGGACAATGCACTGAAAGAAAACGGAACCCTGTGTCAGGAAGCTAAATAAATCAGGAGAGCAGGAGTTACTTCGCAAATTATTCGCCAACTCCATCTACTAGTCTTTTACTTCCTATGTTTACGTTAATAAAGCTTGAGAGAAAGATATGACCCCTTTCCCAATGGTTTTCCCCCTCAGTGCATCCCACACAAACAGTAGAGAAAAGAGCATCAGAAATGAGAAATAACAGCTAATATTTATTTAAAATGTACTATGAATGTAGAAACTTAAGTAGATACTAATTCCACTGGCAGATGAATGACACTGAGGCACGAAAAGATTAATTTGCTCAAACTCAGACAACCGGTAGGTGGTTTCTCTTTTCCTGTACTCAAGCATCGAGCTATCTACTCTTGGGAGAGTCACGAATCACATCATGTCTCAGAGCGAACCCAACTTTTCCCTTTTACCAAACCAGGTACACAGACCTTCCTCTTTTTCTCAACAGCCCCAGTTAACCTGATACCTCACAACTTGCAAGTCATCCTTAACTTTTTCCCCGGCAGCTCTCTACCACCAGGCCCAACCTCATCAGAGTCACCGAATTCTGAACCCGAAGCCCAAGAGCCTGAGACCACCGCTGCCGCCAAATGTACGTCACAAAGGCCAGGAAGGCCTGCAACTCTAGGTATGGCCGCGGTCACCAGCTGCCTCAGCACTCAGCTTCTCTAGGATCCTGGAGGCTTTTTCCTCTCTGTGGTTGCCTAGCTGCACCCGGCCCAGCTGAGCAGCGGCCCAGCTGAGCAGCGCCGGTTCGGGCTGTGCAGTCAGGTAACCCCGAGGGCTCGCGCTGCCAAGCTGGGGCACGTCTGGCCCCTTAGTAAGAAATTAATAAACGTACAGTATTATTATTAATAGTTTTCTCAATTCCAAAAGTTGGTCAATAATAGCTTTGTTTTGACTATAACAACTCTACAATTAATAATCTATTTTTTGTATATTAACAAAAGAGGCTACTTCTGTATGGAGTATAGGAGTACAGAGCTTGTCTAAGTTCTTGTATCTCAGTGCTCTCCATCTCCAACCTCACCATACAGTTGAGATTTCTCAATTCAGAGCCCTGCTCAATCCCATTCTCCTTTCTCATGAGCTTTATCTCATACTTCAAATTCCAGCAACCACTACATACAATTTATTTTTGGGGTGAGAGATCCATCTTTTTCCCTTTGGAGTCCCTTCCCACTGTACTCTTTAGAATCCATTTGTCAGGTTACTTTTTCATCCACAGCTGTGTTTACACTCACTTCACTTTTCATTGCTTTACAAACATGACTCTCCCCCGACCTCTCCGTGTTTTTTGCCTTAAACAATCAATGTCTTGTTTATCTTGAATCAATTAGAAAAGAGAAGCCAGGCAATCTTAGTCTCATCCTTAATGTAATTTGTAAGCTGCTGTTTTATGATTAATTGATTTGAGTTTATACCAGATACTTTTACCTGGCTGTTGTGGTTGTTACTACTATTAACTGCCATTACTTCTACCTTGGACCCGCTTCACTTTCACATTTGTCCTTTCCATTCTGGCTCCTGTTATTGTTGATTATTTCAAAATCCACATAGGTAAGATGCCTTAAAGGTCCCTGATTTCCTAGATCCTGTCACACCACATCTATTATCCATAAAGATGTGTTCTTGACCTCATCACAGGCACTCTGTTCACTGCACTCCCCAATGCAGCACTCCTATTCCATATCTAACATCTGTCACATCCTCTATTTGCCCCTCAAAGCCTTGATTTTTCTGTATTGTCAATTTAGCTCCAAGTAGTAACTTTATTCTACTATATTTTTCTCCTTATCCTGGATAACTAGTTTGATCCATGATGTGTACCTGGAAATTCCATGCCACTCCACCTTTTTTTGGTACTACAACTGTATTTAAGCACAAGAAACAACCAGAACAAAATACCCACATTTATTTTTAAACAAGTATGAACTGTTTCCTCTTATATAATAGACATATTCCACTGTTCTTGGTCTTTGTTTATGGTCCCTCTATATTTGGTACATAAGAGAGTTAGATTAAGTAGTGTGCAGAAAGGCAAGTGGAGGAATATGTATGCACTGACAGAAACATGTTAAGCAGAAAATGAACTGGAAAGACCCCAAATAAAGACACTGAAAGAAGTACAAAGTAAGTTTAAAAAAACAGATTGCATTCCAGTGAGCAGTCAGATTGAAGACAGAGGCTCTGAAGTTACTATGCAGAGCAATTTCAGTTTGGATAACAAGTCTATAAAATCAGACTAGATAAGGAATATGAATAGCATTGGTCTGATAAGGAGGGCAATCTCATAAAGGTTCACGTTACTAAGTAAAGTCCCCTCCAATGAGAAGAGTTTGCATGAGAGTGAGAAATGGGAAGCAGAATAAGCTTAGCTAGGGAACAGACCTCATATACTTATAGATACAGAGCTCTCAGGTATAGATTTGGGATCCTTGTTTGGTTTCTTGTAAAAAACTAGGTTTCTAATCCCAGTTGCCTCAGTGCTTTATGTGTGCAACTCCAATGTTGGTGTTATGAAAAAGCCTAAATAAGCAGTGGTTGTTTTTCAACTGTTCATTTGTTTTTCTCTGTTGTGAACTCAAGAATGTTTTTCCATACAGAAAGTCATATTAAGTTCCAATCCCAAAAGCCAATTTGACATGTAATATGCCTAAAATATACCATTATCATTTCTATGGGAAAATGTGTTCACATTTACAACTTAGAAGGCTAGAAACACAGGTATTCCTATAGGACTAAGGACTCTCCCAGTTCCAACCCTGTGATGATATTTTGTATAGAGCAGGGGTCCTCAAACTTTTTAAACAGGGAGCCAGTTCACTGTCCCTCAGACCGTTGGAGGGCCGGACTATAGTTTTAAAAAAACTATGAACAAATTCCTATGCACACTGCACATATCTTATTTTGAAGTAAAAAAACAAACAGGCAAAAACACCCGCATGTGGCCTGTGGGCCGTAGTTTGAGGACACCTGGTATAGAGGTTATGAATAGTGGGGCAAGAGACAGGGACATTAGGGAAATAGGAGTAGAATAAATCATAGGAGTGGGAAGAAGATGGGACAAAGACACAGAGCTGCATAGAAATGTAATTAGGAATGGGACTTACTAAAGAAGAATGGAAATTACTTTTTTCTTTCTCCCCTTCCCCTATTGTCACTGTCTCACCACTTCAAACCCATTGACCACTAGAGGTGAGGGAAGAAGAGGGACTGCAGTTGCCTTGGGGTGGGGTGGGAAGATAGTCCCAGAAATTGTGGTATGGAATTTGTTATGGCAAGATAAAAAAAGGAAAGAAATAACAGGACATCTCAGTAGAGATTGATTCCTATATAAAAAGACAAACAGATCAGGAACCATATGTACTTCTATGTGGCTTGTCTGTTGTCCACAAAAATAATCATCATAAGCTCTCATCAAAAACAGATTTTTAAAAACAGATTTTTTTCTATGTGTTTTTAGTTGGCCAATTCATTTCTTTCTATTTTTAGTAGAGATGGGGTCTCACTCTTGCTCAGGCTGGTTTCGAACTCCTGACATTGAGTGATCCGCCTGCCTTGGCCTCCCAGAGTGCTAGGATTACAGGTGTGAGCCACCACGCCCGGCCCTAAAACAGAATTTTTAACTCAGCAATACAAGGGTAAAGTCAACCAGTTGTTGGTTATTTTTTCAGAAGCCCAAGGGACAGTATCTGTAATCTTTGGGCCTTTTATGTGCTCAAGAAGGTATACAAACCAAAAAATTATAAATTTGTTTTCAAGAGCAATTATTAGAAAACTCAGAATACAATGATAATGACAGAGCTTGGAAACAAAGGGAGGTTGAAAGTAAAACACAAAGAAATACCAGCACCCCTTCCCTAAATAAACAAACACATAAGGCCTTGCAATCAGAAGACCTTGATAAGCCTTGGAATGTAGGTTTTGAAACACTTAAATTTAAAGGGATGGAAAGGCCACCTTAAAACTCTAGATTTTAGGCATGATGGGGGTCTAATTCCCTGTTTACTCTAAAGAGCTGGTGGCACATGTCCCCTGTAGGGATTTCTTTGTGATAAAAGTCTACAGTATCCCCTTGTTTACAGGACTGTATTCAGGCTTCTTCACTTCACAGGCAACCATGAAGTCAGCTGTGATTCAACTCAATGTTTCTCAAATACTAGAGTACAACAAGTAACTGTGGCACTATAAAAACAAAGACTTTTGAACTCCCATCCTAGGCCTAATGAAACAGAATGTGAGTAAGACTCAGGCATGTTAAACAAGCTCCACAGGTGATTTTGATGTTCATCAAAGTTGGGGAATCACTAGTGTAATGGAAAGGACTAGAAACCAGAGACCTGGCATTTAGGTACTGGTTTTTGTGTGGTATTATAGCTATGTCACTAACTCCATAAGCAAGAGTATCCTCATTTTTTAAATGGAGACTAATTTTGATTTACACTGGCATTTTAGGAATTAAATGAGAAAAGTGCTCTGTAAGTGTCAAAGTGCTATAAATCATTAGATGAAATTATTGACATTCTAGCCCTCCCACAGTCTGTCCCTAAGCTGCTTCCAACTTAATGCCATCAATTGCTCAATATGAATAAACTCTCCTTAGGTCTTGTCACTGATGCTTCCAAACCACAGGCACCCTTACCTCTGCTTACATTGGCTTTACCTAAATGTTTTCTCCCTTTTACCTTCCAAATCTGCTCACGAAATCCTATTTTCAATAAAGTCTTTGCTGACCATGCTAGCTAGACAAAACAAATCTATCTTTAGAATTTATAGCACTTATTGTCTAACAAGTGCCATTTTAAGGCTATACCATGTTGAGCATCAATCCTACTCTACTACAGTCTTATTTGACTAAATATGTGGATATTATATATCCCAAATTAGGCTGTAAACGCTTCAAGAAAATAAAACTGGTGTTATTTTCCTGTTTTCCACAACATCTAATACAATGGGCAGCACACAGTGGGTTCTTATTAAATACATGAGGTTTACTTATAGCAACAGTGACTGAATTTTTGCCCCAAATCATTAGAAAGCTAATATTTCTCACCAGCCCGAAGTCTGTGAGATAGCTTCCCTGTAGTCATCACACAGAAACAGATTTTTCTCCTTTGTGGATAGACTGATGTTGAGTAAGAGCTGAATTCTGCCTGAATGATTCCCCACACTCTTTACATATATAGGGACCACTTCGATTATGGATTCTCTGGTGTTTACTAATATCTGACCTCTGTCTGAAGGCTTTTCCACACTCATCACGTTGGTAAGGTTTCTCCCCAGTATGGATTCTCTGATGCTGAATGAGGCTGGTGATTCCTCGGAAGGCATTCCCACACTCATCGCACTTGTAGGGCCTCTCTCCAGAGTGGATTCTCTGGTGTTTACTAAGATCTGACCTCTGTCTGAAGGCTTTTCCACACTCATCACATTGGTAAGGTTTCTCCCCAGTGTGGATTCTCTGATGCTGAATGAGGCTGGTGATTCCTCGGAAGGCATTCCCACACTCATCGCACTTGTAGGGCCTCTCTCCAGTGTGGATTCTCTGATGTTCCCTGAGGACCGACCTTTGGGTAAAAGCCTTCCCACACTTATCACATTTATAGGGTCTCTCTCCAGTGTGAATTCGCTGATGTTCTGTAAGACTTGTCCTTTGAATAAAGGCTTTTTCACATACATCACATTGGTAAGGTTTTTCTCCAGTGTGAATTCTTTGATGCTGAATAAGGCCACTCTGACTGAAGGATTTCCCACAATCCTTACACTGATAGCACTTTTCTTTGTGATGGATTTCCTGATGGGAAACAAGGGATGAGTTATAAACAAAGGCTTTTCCACACTCATTGCACTCATAGGGCTTTGCACCAGTGTGAACTCCTTGATGCTGAGTAAGTATGGAACGCCGACTAAAACTTTTATTACACTGAGTACACTGATAAGGTTTGTCTCTTGTGTGGATCTTGAGATGGTGAAAGAGGCCTGCTTTCTGACTAAAGGCTTTGCCACATTCATTACAGTGGTAGTGTTTTTCTCCTGTGTGAAGTCTCTGATGTTGATTAAGAGCTGACCACCGGCCAAAGGCTTTGCCACACTCATTACATTTATATGGTTTCTCTCCAGTGTGTATTATTTTGTGTCGAATAAGCACAGTTCTTCCACGGAAAGCTTTTCCACATTCTTCGCATTTGTAGGGCCTGTCTCCAGTATGGATCCTCTGATGTTCTAAGAGGCGTGATTGTTGACTAAAAGCTTTTCCACAGTCATCACATTCATAAGATTTTTCTCCTGGACAGATTATCTGGTGTTCAGTATGGTCTGAGTTCTCAGTCAGACTTGCTCTGTTTTCATCACATGTAGGTTGTTTATCTTCCCTGGAGTATCTGGAAGGCTCTTCTATTTTTTCTTCAGGTTCATGAGTTTCTCCACACCTAGTAGACCGAGATATATCATTTTCCAATCTGCTAGATGTATTCCCATATGGTTCCATTTCTTCAGAAACTTCTTGCTTTAGAGTTAAATTTCTGTACTCATTTCCAGTCTCAACATCTGAAACTACAAAGGGATCACAAATGTTACCTAGTGTCCAACAATAGCAAACAGCAACTTCATTAGGCAATATAAAATTATTCAAATTAAACACATAAGAAGTTTCTTCATGACTATAAAATGGCATTAGACTATAAGATGGACCTAACATATAAAGTTACTTCAAAAATTGTTAAGGAAGAAATCAATAACCCAATATAAAACTGGGCAAAGAGGCTAAGCACAGTGGCTCAAACCTGTAATCCTAGCACTCTGAGAGGCTAAGGCAGGAGGATTACTTGAGTTCAGGAGTTCGAGACCAGCCTGAGCAAGAGTGAGACCCCTGTCTCTATTAAAAATAGAAAAATTAGCTGGGCATGGTGGCATGAGCCTGTAGTCCCAGCTACTCAGGTGCCTGAGGCAGGAGGATCACTTGAGTCCAGGCGTTTGAGGCTGCAGTGAGCTATGATGATGCCGTGGCACTCTACCCAGGGCAACAGGGCGAGACTCTGTCTCAAAAAAAACAACAAAACAACACTGGGCAAAGTTAAAATTGATGGTTTCCAGTAAAGGAAATGCTCTTAAGCATAGGAAAAGATGTTCCACCTCACAATCAGGGAAAAGCAAATTTAAACAAATTGAGATATAATTTTTTATCAATCAGATTTGCCTAATCAATTTGACACAACACTGTGTTCACAAAATGGATAACACACATTTCTGGTGGGAATGTGAATTGATCCAATCCTTTATAGAGGGCAATTTCACAACATCTATCAAACCTTTGACCTAGTGGTTCCACATATAGGAATTTATGCTACAGACATACACACATGGTTATTTATTGCAGCACTATTTGTTACAGTAAAATACTGAAGACAAATATCATCAGCAGAGGACTGGCTAAATTTATTGTGCAGTACACCCAACCATTTTCATATTAAGCAGCTGTTAAGAAATAAAAAAAATGTCCAGATGTGAGACAAATCCAAACTATGTCAAAAAAAAGAAAGAAAAAGTGCAAGATTCTAGCATCTTAGTGATAAGGGGAGAAAAATATATTTGTTTCAATATGAAAAATGTCTATTCATCAAAAAAATCTCTGGAAGGATACACGGGGAAATTAGTCACAGTGACAACTTATTTCAGAGTAGGGAGAAGAGATTAGATTACTGGGGGAATTGAGTAGAATGGAAACTTTTCATTGAATAACTTTTAAAATTTCTGTTTTTGAGCCATGCTAATTTTTACCTATTTAAAAAAAATTAAGTGAAACAAAAAAGAATATAGAGAAAGTAGAGATAAGGAAGGTAGAGGGTTTTTCACACATTCCCCAACTTCTAACATTTGGCCACATTCGCATTATTATTCCTTCTCTTTATTAATGTAAACTTTTTTTTTTTTTTGTCTTGACCATCTGAGAGTTAGTTGTAGACATTATGGGGCAAAGGCTTACTTACTGAAAGAGAAAGGATATAGTTCAGGTGGAAGATAGTGGTACTGTCTGGTAGTACAAAGGTTAGAAACAACACAGAGATCAGTATCAGAAGGACTAAATTAAGCGATCTAAAATAAAATACAACCAGAATTTAGAAAAACATGAATATTAAAAAAAAAGGAAAGAATTGAAGAGTGACAAACCAGGCTGTCCAATAGTCTATGCATGAGCCATCAGATTCCTAGAGAGGCCTTTCTGAATTTAATGAGCAGAAACAGTACTAAGTACAAAAGAGCCCCAATGTTCTGTGTTAGTTTTCCCTGTATTCCTCTTCCTTCCAAGATGGGACATTCTTCTTTACCTTGTTCCTGCTGGACTCCAAGTTCCGGAGATTCACACTTTAGCTGGGCTTTTATGGACTGGAGGGACATACTATATTCTTGTTCTGTTCCTAGAGGTACCATCTCCTGCAACAACACTTCCTGTTCCCCAGTATGGACTAAGACCTGAAGAAAATGAGATATAGCTGACAGACTCACTCTGATAACAGAAAACAAAAAAGTATACTATTCATAACAGTGGCACCCAGCTTGCTGAAACTTGAAATAAGTTTCTTCCCAGATATCAGCCTGCCATAACCCTACCCAATCTCAAGGCCCATGTAAATGCTGCATCCTATGGGGAACCTTCCCTTCCCCAGCCAAAAGTAATTTCCCCTGTTGTTAACAGCTAAAGTATGTTGGTTACTATTAATACTTTGTCTCATGTTCAAAGAAGTGGAGAAGGGAAAGTGAGAAAGACAAAACATAGGAGAAAAGAAAAAGAAGGTAAAAGAGGCAGAATAAAAAAAAAGAACTTAGGGGAAAATAAAACATACAAGAAAGAGGAAGGCCAGGCGCAGTGGCTCATGCCTATAATCCTAGCACTCTGGGAGGCAGAGGCGAGTGGATCGTTTGAGCTCAGGAGTTTGAGACCAGCCTGAGCAAGAGCGA
>VBSM01000413.1:17653124-17670075 GCA_008086735.1 Cheirogaleus medius
CCCGCGCGAGGCGCACTTCCGCGGCTGCTCTAGGAAGGGGGCGGGAGGGGCTTTCAACTCGGTAGCTTTTCCGCGTGCCCACGCGACAGGAGGCTGAGGATTCGCAGCCTAAGGGTAAACGAATTGGTTATCTTTCTCCTTTTCCTTACCGGGCCGTTGTCCTCACCTTCCCCGACCCAATGGGTGGTCGAGGCTTGTAGAGCTGCTCCGAAGATTGGGAAATCCCGTGCTTCTCCACTCTCATCTCGGGTTTCTGTATCTCTGAGGTTCGCGGTTCCTCAAAGGGATGTTCTCCCGCTGACCTTCCGACTCCCGATGGCGAAGGGACCTCTGCTACGAGGCACCTCAAGGGCCAACCTGCTGTTTTCTGCAGGCTTTTTCACCGTCAACGATTCTCTTGATGTTCTCTTTTCTGCGTTGATGATATGATTATACATCTGAAAACCCACATAGTTCACGGAAAAACTACATAAAAAAGATAATTTGGGAAATAAGCAGGATATAAAATTAACATACTAAAGTCAATAGCCTTCATATATACGAATAACCAGTGAGAACCAGTTACAAGATATAATGGAAAAGAAGACCGTATTTACAATAGCAACAAAAAAGAGAAAATACTTAGGAAGAAACAATAAATGAGTAAAGTGTATATGAAGAAAACTTTAAAACACTCCTCAAAGGTTAAGTGTGAACTTACACAAATAGAAAGCAATATCCTGTTCTTAGACAGAAAGACTCAAAGAGGTCAATCCTCCCTAAGTATAAATGCAACTGTAATATCCCAATAAAAAAATACCAACAAGTATTGT
This sequence comes from Cheirogaleus medius, assembly GCA_008086735.1. Classification (NCBI taxonomy): domain Eukaryota; kingdom Metazoa; phylum Chordata; class Mammalia; order Primates; family Cheirogaleidae; genus Cheirogaleus; species Cheirogaleus medius. The sequence continues at coordinate 17,653,937 of VBSM01000413.1, forward strand.
TTCAGGTAGACAAACCGATTATAAAGTTCAAAAGGGGAAATAAAAATAGCCAGGAAACCTCTGAAAAAGAACAATGGTGAGGGACAGGCTTAACAGATACTAGAACATACTATATGATACTGGTGTGCGAACAGACCGAATAGACTGGAAATAGACCCAGGTATGTAAGGATATTTAATAAATGATAATGGTGGCAGCACATATCAATAGGGAAATGAAAGACTTACAGAGAAATTGTACTGAGATGACAGGGTAAAAATGGGTTTGTATCTCCCACCACTCATCACAATGGAGACAAATTCCAAATGGACCTGAGATCTAAATGTAAAAAATGCACCTACACATGTATTAGAAGAAAATATGAGTAACAATTTTAACACCTGGGACCGGGGAAACATCATCTGACCGTATGTCTCAAAATCCAAAAGCAATAAAGACGATAAACATTACTACATAAAAATAAAATGTATTGCTTGTCAAAAAATACCAAAGGAAAGTCAAAAGACAAATGATACTAGAAAAGGGCTAGTATTCCAAATATATAATGAGCCTCTAAAAGTTGGGAAGAAAATAATAACCTAATAGAGAAAGAATGGGCAAAAGAATTGAACAGTTGACAGCGTAAGAAATGCTAGCAGCCCTCAAACATCTGTAAAGATGTACAACTTCACTCAAAATATAACCATACAAACTAAAAAACTATTCTAAGTTACCATTAGTCATCAGATTGTCAATGATCCAGAAGTTTGACAGCATATTCATTTCACGAGGAAAGAGAAACTCTCAGACATTCCTAATGAAAATGCAAAATGTCACAACCTGTATGTAGGAAAAATAATAATATATAGCAAAATTACATAAGTAAGTTTACCGTTTGTTCCTGCAGTACCACTTCTAGAAATCCATCTCAAAGATACATTGACAAAAATATGAAGTGACTTACAGATGAGGTTATTCATTTAGGCATACAAGCTAAAGACTGGAAACAAACCAATGTCCATCAATGGGAGACTGATTGAATGAACTATGGTATATCTACCCAGTAGAATACTAGGAAGCTATAAAAATAAATGAGAAATATTAATATCTAAGTATACTGCAATGGAGTCATTGACATCTATTTATAGTATACTACCTGTGCTAGGCAGAATAATTACCTCCCAAGATGTCCCAAGATGTCCACATCCTAATCCCCTGAACCAGTGAACATATGTTACATGACAAGGGGGAATTAAGGTTGCTCATCAACTGACCTTAAGCTAAGTTTCTTTAGTTCAGAACCAACATTTTTTGTTCTAATAAAACTTGATTTTTGAACACTAAAATTTGAATTAAATATAATTTCTCATGTCACAAAATATTATGCTTCTTTTGATTTTTTAAATTTTATTTGAGATAATTATAGATTCACAGGTAAGAAATAATGCATTTACAAGGGTTAAGTTGGACTGTTAAAAAAAAAAAGAAATAATGCAGAATGATCCCATTTACTCTTTACCAAGTTACCACAATTAGTAGCATCTTGCAGAATTATAATACAGTATTACAACCAGAATATTTACATTGAAACAGTCAAGATACAGAAAATTTCCACACTACAAGAATCCCTTTTATAAACACATTCACCTCTCTCTTACCCTCATCTTCTCATTAACCCATGGCAATTACTATTCTGTTCTCTACTTCTATAATTTTGTCATTTCAAGAATGTTATATAAATGGAATCATACAGTATGTAACTTTTTTGGATTGGCTTTTTCCACTCAGCATAATTCTCTGGAGAATCATTCAGATTGTTCCATGTATCAGTGGTTCATTATTTTTTATTGTGCATTGTGTTCCACCGTATTGTTTATTCAACCACTCACCCACTGAAGGATGTCTAAGTTGTTTTCAGTTTGGGGCTAATACAAATGAAGCTGCTATAAACATTAGTGTACAGGTTTTTGTGTGAACACAACTCTTCATTTCTCTGGGATAAATGCATTGGAGTGCAATTGTTGAATTATATGATAGTTGCATGCTTACTTTTTCTAATAAACTACCAAACTGTTTTCCATAATGGCTGTACCATTTTACATTCCTGCCAGCAATGCACAAATGACCCAATTTCTCTGTATCTTCACCACCATTTAATGTCACAATTTTTAAAAATTTTCTGATAGGTGTGTAGTGGTAGTTTATCGTGGTTTTAATTTGCATTTTCCTAATAGCAAATGATGTTAAACACCTTTTTTTCCTGAAACATACTTCACACAAAAACATCTTTTTTGTATGTTCATTTGCCATCAATATATTTTCAGCAAAATGTCTCTTTGTGTCCTTTGCTCAAGTTTTAATTGGATTGTTTGCTTTTTGTATTGTTCAGGTTTGAAAGTTCTTTATACATTCTACATACTAGTCCTTTGTCAGATATGTGGTTTGCAAGTATTTTCTCCCCCTCTGTAGCATGTGTCTTCATCCTCTTAATAAGGTTTTTCACTGAGCAAAAGCGTTTAATTTTGATGATGTCCAATTTACCAATTTTTCCCTTATGGATCATGCTTTTGGTGTCAAGTTTAAGAACTCCTTGGCCTTAGATCCTAAGGATATAATCCTATGTTTTATTCTAAAAGTTTTATAGTTATAGGTTTTACATTTTAGTCTGTGATCCATTTTGAGCTAAACTTTTTAATAAGGTGTGACACTTAGATCAAGGTTTATTTAGTGGGGGTGGGTGGAAGATCTAGGGATGTCCAGTTGCTCTAACACCATTTCTTGAAAAGGGTATCTTTCCTCTATTGAACTGCTTTTGCATCTTTGCCTAAAATCAGTTGGGCATATTTGTGTGGATCTATTTCTCAGTTCTGTAGTCTGTTTCATTGACCTATGCATCTATCCTTCATCAATACCACAGTCTCCTGATTACTGTAGTTATAATAGTAACTCTTAAACTATGGACGTCCATAGTTTACATTAGGGTTCACTCCTTGTACTGTACATTCTATGGGTTTGGACAAATGTATAATGACCTGTATCCACCATTGTAGTATTATACAGAATAGTTTTACTTACCTAAAAGTCTTTTGTGCTTCACCTATTTATCCCTCCCCGACTCTGAACTCTTGGCAAACCACCAATCTTTTTACTGTCTCCACAGTTTTTCCTTTTACAAAATGTCATAGTTTGAATCATACAATAGGTAGCCTTTTCACATTGGCTTCTTTCACTTCATGATATGCATTTAAGTTTCCTCCACGTTTTTTCATGGCTTGATAGCTCATTTCTTTTTAGTATTGAATAATATTCCATTGTTTGGATATACAACAGTTTATTTATCCATTCACCCACTGAAGGACATTTTGGTTGTTTCCAAATTTTGGCAATTATGAATAAAGCTGCTACAAACATCCATGTGCAAGTTTTGGAGTGGATATAAGTTTTCAATTCATTTGGGTAAATACCAAGGAACGCGATTATTGGATCATATGGCAAGAGTGTGTTTAGCTTCCTAAGAAACTTCCAAACTGCCTTCCAAAAGTGTACAATTTTGCATTCTCACCAGCAATGAATGAGAATCCCTGTTGCTCCACATCTTCACCAACATTTGGTATTGTCAATGTTTTGGGTTTTGGCCATTCTAGTAGATGTGTAGTGGTATCTTATTTTAATTTGCAAATTCCTAATGACACATGATGTCGGACATCTTTTCATGTGCTTACTTGCCATCTGTATATACTTTTGGTGATGTGTCTGTTTAGGTCTTTTGCTCATTTTCTAATCTGGGTTGTTTGTTTTTCTTTTTCTTTCTCTTTTTTTTTTAGACAGAGTCTCACTCTGTCACCTGGACTACAGTGCAGTGGCATCATCATAGCTCACGGCAACCTCAAACTCCTGGGCTCAAGTGATCCTCCTGCCTCAGTCTTCTGAGTAGCTGGGACTACAGAGATGGGGTCTTGCTCTGCTTAGGCTGGTCTCAAATTCCTGGCCTAAAGCAATCCAACTACCTCAGCCTCCCAGAGTGCTAGGATTATAGGCATGAGCCACTGCGCCTTGCCTTCTTTTCTTATTGTTGAGTTTTTAAAGTTCTTTGTACAGTTTGAATATCAGTCCTTTATCAGATGTATCTTTTGCAAATTTTTTCTTCCTATCTGTGTGGGCTTGTCTTCTCATTCTCTTGACACTGTCTTTTGCAGAGTAGAAATTTGTAATTTTAATGAATTTTTTTTTGAGACAGAGCTACCACGCCCAGCCTTTAATGAATTGTAATGAAGCTTATCATTTATCTCTTTAATGAATTGTGCCTTTGGTGTTGTAGCTTAAAAAGTCATCACCATATGGTTAGTTCCATAGAAAGAAAAAAATTAAAAAAATTAAAAAGTCATCACCATACTCAAGGTCATGTAGGTTTTCTCCTATGTTATCTTCTAGGAGTTTTATAATAGTATTTTACATTTAGGTCTATGATCCATTTTGAGTTAATTTTTGTGTAGGGTGTAAGGTCTGTGTCTAGATTCATTTTTATTTTTATTTTTTTGCATGAGGATGTCCACTTGCTCTAGCACTGTTGAAGTAACTATATTTGCTACGTTGTATTGACTTTGCTCCTTTGTCAAAGATCAGTTGACTATTCTTATGTGGGTTTATTTCTGGTGCAATGAATTTTTACAAAACTTTCTTTGAGACTTCTCCTTGATGCATGCATTATTTAGAAGTGTGTATTTAATTTATAACTATTATCTTTCTGTGATCAATTTCTAGTTTGATTCTTTTATTGTTAGAGAACACACTTTGTATTATTTCAGTCTTTTAAAATTTGTTCAGGTTTGCTTTCTAAATCTGGGTGTGGTCCATCTTGGTATATGTTCTGTTTGCCTTTGAAAAGAATGTATATTCTGCTGTTGTTGGGTGGAGTGTTTTATAAATGTTGACTAGACCCTGTTGGTTAATGATGTTATTGAGTTCTTTATTTCCTTAATGATTTTGTCTAATTGTTCTATCAATTTTTATAGAGTGTTGTTGAAGTATCCAACAATAATTAGAATGGATTTGTCTTTATCTCCTTTTGGTTTTATTAGTCTGTTTCATATATTTTGCAGCTCTGTTGTTTAGTGCATAGGATTGCCGTGTCTTCTTGAAGGGTTGAACTTTTTATCATTACATGATGTCCCTCTCTGTTGCTAGTAATTTTTTTTTCACCCAGGGTTGGAGAGAGTGTAGGAAATAGGTTTATGCTGCCACCTTTTGGTAGGAGGTTTGACAATATTTTTCAAAATTTAAATATCATATACTCTTGGCTGGGCAAGGTGGCTCACGCCTGTAATCCTAGCACTCTGGGAGGCCAAGGCGGGAGGATCGTTTGAGCTCAGGAGTTTGAGACCAGCCTGAGCAAGAGCGAGACCCCGTCTCTACTGAAAATAGAAAGAAATTAATTGGCCAACTAAAAATATATATAGAAAAAATTAGCCAGGCATGGTGGCACATGCCTGTAGTCCCAGCTACTTGGGAGGCTAAGGCAGAAGTATTGCTTGAGCTCAGGAGTTTGAGGTTGCTGTGAGCTAGGCTGACACCATAGCACTCTAGCCCAGGCAACAGAGTGAGACTCTGTCTCAAAAAAAAAAAAATACATAAATAAATAAATATCATATACTCTTTTACCCAGAAGCCCTCCAAAAATTTATAGGTAGTATGGCAATGGTTAAAATCATAGACTCTGGAGTCAGACACAAACATTTCCTCCACCATTTACTGGTGGTATGATAATGGGCAAGTTAATTAACTCTCTCTGACTCTTGAGCTTTGTCTTTAAAATGGGACTATTAGCAGAACCTCCTATACAGTGTTGTTGTAAGGATTCAATAAAATGTTATTAAAACACATTTAACATAGTTGCTGTCAAATGTTGAGGGCTTAATAAATATTAGCTATTATTATACTTGCATAATTGCAAAATAATATGAACAAGGATGTATATTACATCATTGGTTATAATAAAGAAAAGCTGAAAACACCTTTCATGTTCATCATACAGAATCATTTAAATAAATTAGAGTATATCTATCAAAATGAACATTTATACAGTTATTTAAAAGAAGGCAATAGCTCTATGTCTTGTTATGAAAATATGGTCCTGAAATATTAATTTTAACAGTATGAAATAGAATATGTATACTACTTGTTTAGTAAAAACTTTTTTAGTGCTTGTTATGTGCCATATATACTGTTTTAAGTTCTTTATTAATATTTACTCACTAATTCTTCATTACAAACCTCTGAGAAAGGCATTATTACACTCCTCATTTTAAAAGATGAAGAAAATGAAACCAGGTGCCATGGTGCCTGTAGTTCCAGCTATTATACTTGAGAGGCCAAGGCAGGAGGATTCCCTTGGGTCCAGGAGAGTTCAGCCTGGGAAACATAGTGAGACCCAGTCTCTTAAAAAAAAAAAATAGAAGAAAGAAAAATTAAAAAAGAAAATGAGGTACAGAAAGGTTAGGTAACTTACTCAAGGTTAAAAGACTAGAAAGCAATAGAGCCAGGATTTGAATTTAAGCTCTCTGGGTCAAGGGTCTAGTCACCTAACTATCATACAGTGATGCCCCTTAAAAAGCTCCTAAGGAAGTAAAAAAATGTGTGTTTTTAATTTAGTTTAAAAGTCATTTTTTGCTAAAAAAAACTTAAAAACCTTTAAATATATTTGTTCATTTGTGCCTAATGATTATATAGTGCTTACTATGTGCCATGCACTGTTCTGTTTTATGTGCATTTAACTGTTATCACAAATCTACAAGAATGGTACTATTATTATCTCCATTTTCAAGATGAAGAAATAGAGGTAAAAAGAAGCCAGGTAAGGTGCCCATAATCTCAAACTATCTGGTTAGAGAGTCCAGTGGTAGTTTGGGATTGTCAGGGATGGACACGAGCCTTCTTTTTAAACTTATCATTTTGATTTTTTAAAAATTTATTGTGGTAAAAACTACTAACATAAAATTTACCATGTTAACCACGTTTAAGCATACAGTATAGTAGTATTAAACATATGCACACTGTTGTGCAACAAATATCTAGAAATTTTTTGTCTTGCAAAACTGAAACTCTATACCCATTGAACAACAACTTTCATTTCCCCCTTTTCCCAGGCCCTGGCAATCACCATTCTACTTTTTCTTTCTAAAAGTTTGAGTACTTTAGATACCTCAAATAAGTGGAATCATGTAATATTTGTCTTTTTTTGAGTGGTTTATTTCACTTAGCATAATGTCCTCAAGGTTCACCCATGGTGTAGCATATGACAAGATTTCTTTGACAGAATGGACATTTAAGTTGTTTCTGGCTGGGCACAGTGGCTCATGCCTGTAATACTAACACTTTGGGAGGTCAAGGCAGGAGGATCACGTGAGCCCAGGAGTTTGAGACCAGCCTGCACAATAGTGAGACCCCATCTCTCCAAAATATTTTTTAAAAAGAAATTTGCTGGGCACAATGATGCATGCCTGTAGTCCCAGCTACTTGGGAGGTTGAGGCAGGAGGATAGCTTGAGCCTGGGAATTGGAGGCTGCAGTGAGCTATGATGGTGCCCCTGCACTCTAGCTGAGGTGAAAGAGCCAGACTCTGTCTCAAAAAAAAAAAAAAAAAAAGTAAAATTGAAAGACATGGCAACAGTGGACATGCATTCCCACATAATACAGTGGATTTGAGGAACAGTCCCTTTAGATAGGTTTTGCTCTCTTAGGAAGAATATCTAGTATTAGAAATATGAGTTTCCTTTCAAAGGAGGCCTGCTTTTGATAAGAATATGATCTTTGGCTAGATTTGTTAAAGGAAAATCAGTCTCAAAGGCAATGTATTTTTTTTACTTACATCATGATTCCTATTCTAAAACTGATAATCAAACCTATTTGTCTTAAAGATCCCTTGTGACAGAATTGGCTTTAAGTTGTGAAACATTGGCTGTATGATTACATAAATCATAATTTAATGACCAGTATGAAAATTAATATATTTTCATAGTTCCCAATAGTTCTAAAACTATTAGTTGATGATTTAAGTAATTCAGCAATAAAGCTTATTAAGCTTTTCCTTAAAATATACTATACTTAAAAGTATGAAAATGTTATGGTGGTCAAAATGAATAATTAACCTGATCATCTTTCTCATGCAGTAGAACTCAAGATCAAAAAAGATAATCTTGGCAATTTACCTGAACACTTAATGAAATGTAAAAAATGTTTTTTTGTTGTTTTCTCTTGTTTTTGACTCCAAGACTGCTTTGCTCATTTATATTACTTGCCTGGCCTATAGGCAAAATCTGAGTTTGCTCATTTCCTTTCTCTGAAGACTAGCTTGCTTGAGTATCTCTAATGTTTTCCTAATGCAAATTAATACACCTCTATTTAAAAAAAAAGATTCATCTTTCTTTTTGGAATCTTGGCTGGGAGCCATGTGTTACATATCAGAACTTAAGTAGAAATGGAAGGCCCAAGGATTCACTGTGCTGTCACTAAAAAGATATTGAACAAGTTTTTTTGACTTGACAAATCATCATTACTGTAGCAACATTTAAAATACATTAACCATCTAATATTCCTATTTGTATTTTATGTACAATTTAAGGTTTCACTAAAAAATATTATTAAACAACAGTCTAAATTTTTGTGAAAATTATATTTTGGAACAACTAGTAAAACCTCTGGAAACCTAAACTGGTGGTCCACAGGCCACCCTTTGAATCACTAAAATAATATATTTTATTTGATCAAGCTGTTAGGGAAAAAGTGAATGTTTGTTCTGTTAAATCTGACAAAATTTTGGGGGTACTTCTGAAGGGCCAGTTCTTATCAAAGCCTGTTGTGCAGTCTGGTATACAGAAATTCTGCCTTGCCAATTTCAGATGCTAGACACTTAAGAGATTTCAATGTCAGATGAGGTGCTATTTTTCAAAGCCTTTTCCATCCATATTTATCAATTTCTCAAGTTCTCTTTTGAGTGAATTCTCTGATGTTTAATAAAGAATAAAAGTTGAAAAAAAATTTTGCTACACTGATTACCCTGAAAGGGTTTCTCTCCAATGTGGATATGATGAAAAAGCTTTGTGCTTTGACTATAAGCTTTACCATACTTGTTACACTGGTAACATTTCTCTCTGGTGTGAAGACTCTGGTGCTGGTTAAGGGCTGACTGCTGATCAAAGGCTTTGTCGCACTTGTCAAATATAAACATGGTCTGTGTCCAGTATGGATTCTCTTATAAGGATGAATCCAGTGTTTGCACTTAAAACTTTCCCATATATTCTTCACATTTGTGGGTCTAACTCCAGTGCAAATTCTCTTATTTTCATGAAGCCTGTGCTTGAGTAAAGGCTTTCCACACTTATTATATTCATAGAATTTCTCACCAGGGTGAATCTTTGATGCTAAAAACAGAATTCTGAGTGAAAATCATTTCACATTCAGCACTGTGGTATTTTCTGGATGTTTTTCTAGTTCTCCCTCATACATTTGGACTTCTACACAATCAAAGTTCTGAGGAATACTGCCTGCAAATCTGACAGAGTTTTCCTGTTGGCTTGTTATTTCTTCAGATTTCTTCTGCTCCGGAAACACTTTCTTTTTCTCCATTTTGATTAAATCATCTGAAAGAAAAGACTGACAATTTTAGCATAATTCACTCATCCACACATACTTTACTAAATTACTTGCTCATTAAAGAAGTACTTATTGAAACAAGATGCTAGAAACAAGAGACAGAATAAAATGTTTCACATATAACCGATATGTATTGAGTTTATGACTTAAATTATAGTGTGTTGCCATTTAAAAAATGGAGAGTTGTGTGTGTTTACATGTATATATACATATGCTTGTATTTAAACAACAAATATGAAAGGATAATCCATAAAAGTAAAGAGTAAGGAAAGGTTACCTATGAGGAAGAAAGGAAATAGTAAGGAGGGAACAAAAAAAGAACTTCTTCCAAAATGTCTTCAAGATATAGACAATAAAGCAAGACACCATCTCTACAAAAAAATTAAAAAATTAGCCAGGCATGGTGGCACATGCCTGTAGTCCAAGCTACTTGGGAGGCTGAGGTTAGAGGACTGCTTGAGCCCAGGAGTTTAAGGTAATGGTGAGCAATGATCATGCCACTGCATCCCAGCCTGTGTGACAGAACAAAACTCTGTCTCTAAAAAAAAAATTTTAAAACCCTCTAGGGCTACTTAAAAATAATTTGATACCAATACAATGAAATGTATGTCAGCTATATGTGTATGTATTATATTACATGTAACTGACTTGGGCCAGACACAGTGGCTCATGCCTGTAATCCTAGCAGTCTGGGAGGCTGAGGCGGGAGGATCACTTGATTTCTGGAGTTCGAGACTACTGTCAGCAAGAGATCCCCGTCTCTACTAAAAAGACAAGAAAAAAAAAGCCCAGCCTGGCATTATGGCCGGGCGCCTGTAGTCCCAGTTACCCGGGAGGCTGAGACAGAAGGATCTCTTAGAGCCCAAGAGTTGGAGGTTGCAGCAACAATGACACCACTGCACTCTACCCAGGGTGGCAAATGAGACTGTCTCAACAAAAACAAACAAGGCAAAACAACAACAACAACAACAACAAAACCAACCACATGTAACTGACTTGAAAAGATATCCATAATGTAATATTAAATTTTAAAACAAGTCGTAAATAAAATGTACAGTATAATTACATTTTGGTATATATATGTGCTTTTCTAATAAGCATGCACCTACCAATAAATCTTTTATGTTTCCTAAACTCATTTTTTAAAAATGTACATTTTAAAATTTCTCTATTGCATGTAGCCTTTCAATAGTTTTCTATTGGCTTCAAAACACAAAACTGTTCTGCCTTTGGGATAAGAAGTCTGGGTCAGGGGAATTGGTAGTATTAAGTTAGAACAGAGAAACTGAACCATGCAATATGAGATAAGAGACTAGCAGGATTTTTCAACAATTTTAATACAAAGAAGTGAAGAGAGAAAAGAAACATAATCAAGGTTAAAACAATATGCTTAAAGGAACAGGTTTAAAGTGGAATAGGCCTTAGAGATCAAATGAAAGGTAGGCAAAGATTTTAGTGATGAGGCTCATTTGGAAAAATGCAAAAAGACATCATTTCCTAACTTTTTCCCAGTGTGATCTCCTCCTTAATTTTCTCTTGAACAGAGTGCAGCTCTCAAGATTCAGAGCTGAGCTGACCTTTACGGACTGGAGATGGACCCCAAAAGAGTCCTGTGCTGCTGCCAGATACACTATTTGTCCTTGGGGCATTTTCTGTCCCTGTAGGATGGCAGAAACCTGGAGACAATTTGATTCAATTTGGCCTGGGTTAAGATCCCAATATTACTGTGGAACCCAGGATGGAAGAGCAGAAAGCAGTATTTCCCTAGTCTGCAAGCACAGAGGATAAAAGGATAGAGAGAGGAAAATACATAGGGTGAATAAGTTAAAAAACAAAACAAAATAAAGACAAAAATAAAAAACTCAGGCCATTTTCCTCTGACTATACTAGAGAGTAGATCTCAGCTCTCTTATCTCTCTCTGGAGATAATACCTGCTGTTTGATAATAGACTATTTCTTCTTTACCTTACCTTTCCTCCTGGATCATCAGCTTCCTCTCCAAGTTCTTCAGTACAGTGAGAGCCTCCTTCCTATACCTTCAACTACTCCTGCACCCGGACTTTGAGTTCTTGAGTAGGATTATCAGGAACTGTTCCAGTATCAGTAGTTCCAAGCAAGGATGCTGTGTATCTCTGGTCTCAGCCACGGCAAAGAGCCTGGAGCTAGACTCTTGAGGCCCAAGTGACTAACCACAGCAGAACTGCCTGAAGTTTTGTCTAAAGAACTCCTGACCAGAATCTCCCTTTCTGTGAAGACTAGATTCTTTAACTATTTGACATTTCTTTGGTTCTTCAGCAGCCTAGAAGGGCTGGACTGAATCCATTCCTGGGTGAAACAGCTCAGAAGACTGGCTCACTATAGCAGTAGGTATGCGTTAGGCTGATGCTAAGACATAACACATCCAATATTAACAGAGATCAACTCCAAACTATGAGTGATCAAGGCAATGATTTGAAGGTAGAGAAACTCTGCAAAAGATAAAACAAACAAGTGAAAAATGACGTAAAAATTAACTAGAAGATATTTTAGCTACTTCAGGATTAATAATAATAAGACTCTTACCTTTTTGATCTAGAAACTTCGGTGAATTATTCAGATGATGAAGAAAAACAACAGTGGCAAAAAGCAATGCAGTTTTGCCTGCTTATATCGCATGTCAGAAATTTAATTAACACTTATAGGAAAACCTCAGAGATATTGCAGGTTTGGTTCCAGACCACTACAATAAAGCAAATATCACACTAGAGTGAGTCACATAAACTTTGTGGTTTCGCAGTGAATATAAAAGTTATGTTTACGCTATACTGTAGTCTATTAAGTGTGCAATAGCATTATGTGTAAAAATGTATATACCTTAATTTAAAAATATTTTCTTGATGAAAAATACTAACAATCACTGGAGTCTTCAGTAAGTCATAATCTTTGTGTTAGTGGAGTACCTTGCCTTGACGTTGATGGCTGCTGATTGATCAGGGTGGTGGATGCTGAACATTGGGATGGCTGTGACAATTTCTTAAAATGAGACAACAGTGAAGTTTGCTGCATTGATTGGCTCTTCATTTCATGAAAGATTTCTCTGTAGCACACAATGGTGCTTGATAGCTTTTTACTCATGGCAGAGCTTTCAAAATTGGAGTCAAATCTCTCAAACTCTGCTGGTGTTTTATCAAGTAAGTTTGTGTAATATTCTAAGTCCTCTGGTGTCATTTCAACAACATTCACAGCATCTTTACCAGGAACAGATTACATCTCAAGAAACCATTTTTTTTTTCTTTTGCTCATCTATAAGAAACAACTCCTCATTCACTAAAGTCTTTTTTTTTATTATTTATTTTTTTGAGACAGAGTCTCACTCTGTTGCCGGGGTTAGAGTGCCATGGCATCAACCTAGCTCACAGCAACCTCAAACTCCTGGGCTCAAGCAATCCTACTGCCTCAGCCTCCTGGGTAGCTGGGACTACAGGCATGTGCCACCATGCCCGGCTAATTTTTTCTATATATTTTTAGTTGGCCAATTAATTTCTTTCTATTTTTAGTAGAGACGGAGTCTTGCTCTTGCTCAGGCTGGTCTCAAACTCCCGACCTTGAGCGATCCTCCCGCCTTGGCCTCCCAGAGTGCTAGGATTACAGGTGTGAGCCACCACGCCCGGCCCACTAAAGTCTTATCATGAGATTGAAGCAATTCAGTCACAACTTCAGGCTCCACTTATAATTCTAGTTCTCTTGCTATTTCTGCTACATCTGCAGTTATTTTCTCCATGGAAGTCTTGAACCCTTCAAAGTCTTCCATGAGGGCTGGAATCAACTTCTTCTAAACTCCTAGTAATGTTGATATTTTGGTCTCCTCCCATGAATCATGCATGAATGTTCTTAATAGTATCTAGAATAGTGAATCCTTCCCAGAAGGTTTTCAGTTGACTTTGCCCAGAGCCATCAGAGGAATCAAGATCTATGGAAGCTATAGCCTTACTAAATTTTCTTAAATAACAAGACTTCAAAGTTGAAATTACTTCTTGATCCATGGGCTGAAGAATGGATGTTGTGTTAGAATGCACAAAAACTACATTAATCTCCTTGTACATCTCTGTCAGAGCTCTTGGGTGACTAGGTACACTGTCAATGAACAGTAATTATTTTGAAAGAAATCTTTTTTCCTGAGCAGTAGGTCTCAACAGTGGGCTGAAAATATTCAGTAAACCATGCTGTTAAATAAATATGCTATCATCCAGGCTTTGCTGTTCCATATCTAGAGCACAGGCAGTGTAGATTTAACATAAGTCTTAAGGCCCCTAGGATTTTCAAAATGGTACTGAGCATGAGCTTCAACTTAAACTCATCAGCTGCATTAGCTCCTAACAAGAGAATCAGCCTGTTCTTTGAAGCTTTGAAGCCAGGCACTGACTTCTCCTTTCTAGTTATAAAAGTCCTAGATGGCATCTTCTTCCAATATTAGGTTGTTTCATTTACATTGAAAATCTGTTGTATAGTATAGCCACCTTCATCAGTGGTCTCAGCTAGAGCTTCTGGATAACTAGTTGCAGCTTCTACATCAGCAATTCCTGCTTCATTTTGCATTTTTATATTTTGGAGACATCTTCCTTAAACCTCATAAACCAACCTCAGCTAGCTTCAAACTTTTCTTCTGCACCTTCCTCACCTCTCAGTCCTCATAGAATTAAAGAGAGTTAGGGCCTTGTTCTGGATTAGGCTTTTTCTTAAGGGAATGTTGTAGCTTGTTTGATCTTCTATCCAGACCACTCAAACTTTCTCCATATTAGCAATAAGGCTGTTTTGCTTTCTTATTACTAATATTTATGTGTTCACTGGAGTAGCACTTTTAATTTCCTTCAAGAACTTTTCCTTTCCATTCACAACTTGGTTAACTGGTGCAAGGGGCTTATCTTTCAGCCTATCTCAGCTTTTGACTTGCTTTCCTTACTAATTTTAATAATTTCTAGCTTTTGATTTAAAATGAGAGACATGAGAGTCTTCCTTTTACTTGAATGCTTAGAGGTCACTGTAGGATTATTAACTGGCCTCATTTCAATATTGTTGTGTCTCAGGGTATAGGGGGGCCCAAGGAGATGGAGGGAGGCCAAAGGAGAAGGAGAGAGATGGGGAAACAGCCAGTCAGTGGAGCAGTCAGAACACACATCATTTATTAATTTTGTTGTCTTATATGGGTGTGGTTCATGGTGCCCTGAAACAATTACAATAGTAACATCAAAGATCATTTATCACAGATCACCATAACATGTATAATAATGAAAAAGTTTGAAATATTGCAAGAATTACCGAAATGTGACAGAGACACCAAGTGAGCATGTTTAAAAAAATTTCACTGATAGACTTACTCAATGAAGAGTTGCCACAAACTTTCAATTAAAAAAAATGCATTATCTGTGAAGCACAATAAAAGGGCAAATCAGAGATATCTCTGTATAAGTCAACTTCTCTGTGCCAAGAATTGTGCTAGATGTTTCCAAATGTACTTTTTGGTTTTAGAATATAGTATGCATGGCTGTCAGGGGGTCCCATATTTGAGTTAAGGGTTCCAAGTCAATTAAGACCCCCTTGGTACACAAATCCAGTAGGTATCTTTTAATCCTTTTCTTACTAGATGCCCCTACAGCTCCTGACACTGCTAACCACTCCCAATCTTCTAAGAAACACTACACTCTTCTGGTTGTTTTTCCATGAGTTGGGTTTTATAAAGTATTTAGACCAATGCTTGGCACTCAGAAAGTAGAATCATGCATCACTTAATGATGGGGATACATTATGAGAAATCTATTGCTAAGCAATTTCATTGTTGTGTAAACATAAGAGTATAGTTACACAAACCTAGATGATATAGCCTACTACACACCTAGGCTATGTGGTAGTCTATTGTTCCTAGGCTACAAACCTGTATAGTATGTTACTGTACTGACTACTGTAGACAATTGTAACAAAAATGGTAAATATTCGTGTATCTAAACATCTCTAAACATAGCAAAGGTACAGTAAAAATATGGTAAGATAATCTTATGGGACCATCATTGTATATGAAGCAGTCCAGCATTGACCAAAACATTGTTATACAGCACATGACTGTTAAGTGCTTGTTAAATATATAAGTTTCTAATGGTTGTTTCTTAAGTCTACTTCATGGCTCTTCTGACTGCCAAGAAATGTCTAATTATCCTAAGTTGAGATCCAGCCTTCTCATCCTACATTCATCCTTCGCAATCTCATCCATTCTATGGCATCAGCCAACACCTGAGAAGTCCTAAATCTGATTCTCTCATCCCAGTCTTTCTTTGGAGCTCCAGACCCTTATAATCCAATGGCTTATGAGATCGTTCCATTGTATGTCTTATGAGCATCTTCAACTCAGCACCATCAAAATTGAACTCATCATTTTCTCCTCATAACTAATTTCTCTTCCAATATTACCCATCTTTTAAAAAATGGCATTGCAGGGCCGGGCGTGGTGGCTCACGCCTGTAATCCTAGCTCTCTGGGAGGCCG
>VBSM01000413.1:17670175-17748137 GCA_008086735.1 Cheirogaleus medius
AAAAAAAAAAAAAAAAAAAATGGCACTGCATTCACCTAATCATCCAACCCCAAAAACTGCCTACTTATCCCTGGCTACATTTATTTTACTTAAAAAACACTCATGTAGCACTTACTATGTGACAGGCAGTGCTCTCAGCACTTTTTCTTCCTCACTTTCATCAGTCTAATTAGTTATCAAGTCTAGTTAAATCTTTAATCTTTAAGATAGCTCCATTCCAGGCTCTGTTCATTTCCATAGCCATAGACTTACATGCACCAGAACTTATGGTTTTGGTTCTTTCTTTGACAACAAGTCTCTTGTCTCTCTTGCTTTCAGTTTTGCCCCCTACCAATTCATTTATCACACAGCTTCTAGAATATTCTAGGCTAGTAAGATTGTTACTGTCCTGCTTAAATCCAGACAGAGAATACTCAGTCTGTAGCATATACCTGCCCATCTACTGAGCAATGCCACAGTTTACTTGGTGCTGTAAATGGCTTATAGGAGTACTGGCATTTGATACTGGAGTGGCCAAGAAGGCTGACGCCCTTAGCCTAGTCTCTTCTGCTTAACAGTATGAATACAAATTTTCTTTATGTGTCATGACATTAACAAGACAGAAAAGCACACTGCCCTATAATGTCTAAATTCCTTGGCCTATTTCAGATATTCTCTACTTTTTGTTTTTGCCTCAGCTCCACCACACCTACCTTCATTTACTTGTAGTTTTCTGAACTCTCTGTCATATACTGTATCTATCCCCCAAGGTCCATTTCCTTTTTGCTATACAGCTCCTAATAGTCTACACTCAGAGACAGCTCTGCTATGATCTATGCAAGGAGCGATTTCTAACTCCCCACCTCCAAAGCTCCTATATACGACGTTTGTTTTCCTCAAGGCAATCAGTCTTCCCTAATACACTAGAAAGAATGCCTCTTTTATCTGGTTTATTCTTATTTTTACGAACAGCCTGGCACATATTTGACACTCAATAAATATTTGCTTGAATGTGCTAACTTCTGAATCAGTTTTCTTACCCATAGGAAGGTCATGTGCCACTTCCTGTTGTTTGGCAAAATTGTGAGGCGCGTGTACTTTTTTAAAGTGCTAAGCCTTTACAATACAGATAGGTAAATCAAGTCAATTACTACAGGAGATTTTTATGAAAACTGAAAAACTGTTCAGGTAAAATGGCCGTAGGATTCAGGAAAGTATAGGTAAAGAAACCAGCTTTTAGCTATTAGGACTCGTCAGCCAATGGACTCTGGGAGGCCTCCCTGCTGGCACGTTTGCGTTCGCGTCGTCTGAGAAGTGAGTTTTCCGCATGGATCACTCTCTGTACAGCGCTTGTGCCCAGTATTCTGCATCTCCGAAACGTCTGGAGACGCAGACTCGGAAAGGGAAATCCGGATCCTGAGAGATCTACGTAATGGCAGCGATCCCGAACCAGGCCTGGGAAAAGGGGGCAAGAGTCCCACCTCCACGTACCGTGATCTCTCCGGAGGTACAGAGCATCTTGCACGGGTAGAGGAACTAAGGAACCCGTCTACACCTACTTAGAGTCAGGGGGTGGGGGTGAGGGTTCCAAGAACTCGACACCTGTCCAGGACAAAAGGTATACCGAATCCACAACTCGCATCAGGTACCGGAAATACGTCACAATGTTCGAATGTACTTCTGCCAGCTCCTCTGCTGCCTCTCTAGGAAACTTGGAGGACTTATCATCTCAGTGGTTAGTTTGTGCCCAAACTAGCACATGCTGACTTTCGCAAGCTCAAAAGCCTTCCCAGAAAGTCTTAGGCAGAAATGGTCCACCGTGTCGACACCCACAGCCACTCAGTCTGGGCTGACTTCTTTATTCCCCACTGAAGACACCTACCGCTTTCACCGGATCGTACACGGCACTATGTTCCCTAGGACCTTAGTCCTCGGAGCTCCCAGATGTAAGGATCTTTCCCCGGAGCCTTCAGAGAGATTCATCAATTTATCCCTAACTAATGCCTTCAAACACAACCAGGCCCCTGGGACGAATGATATGGGGGCGGGAATCTAGGCACGGGCACACTCAGAGCTGCTCTTCCCCCGAGGCCCTGGCTATGTCTCTCTGAAGATGTAAGGCTTTCAAAGCAAAAAAGGGCCCTCTGGATCTGATATAATATCTGTAGGATACAAATTGTTCGGTTAACTTTACTCTGCCACAAGGATCAGAAGCAATAGTCAACACCCACCTGAGAAAAGCGGCAATAAGAGGGACAGATGTTGGTTTGCTCTTCATTGTTTTAAATGTTTAAATAAATCAGGTCCCTCTGAATAACTTAATCACTAGCAAGTTTTGGGCTTATGGACTCCTGACTACATACCCTTCTATACTGAATTCGCAGAAAGCAGTGGTGGTGATGGGAGGCCACCACTACCCCCATCCTCATTCCCTTAGTCAATGATCTTGAGGCAACTGCTGAATATGACAGCAGGGTCACCTGTAGCAGTTTGTCTTTGGCACCATGCAATGGTAAGAGGGTTCTGGCTCCACAGCCAACAAATTATGTGGATTAAATGTAATAATTTATTAAACTATTTGGCACAATGTCTGGCCCTCCATTCATCCTAGCTACCTGCTTAAAATGGCTCACCCTCTGCCCTATCTTTGCAAGCTTCTGATCCAGTGCCCTATCTTCCCACTTTACAATATAAGGTCTAATACCCTACTCCATCAGTCCCAATACCACTCCGGTGCTTCCATCTTGTTTGGTAAACCATTCAATTAATAGGTTCATCTTAGGTAACTAGCTATGTTAACAATGGGTTTAATTTTGGAGTGGGGGGTCCCTTTGTTTTGTTTTTGCAGACATACTGTCCCAGCCTTTCTTACCTGATCCAATAGATCTATTATTGGGATTTACCCTGGTCTAGGTGGCTACTCCTAAGTTTCCAACAGCCTTTTTCATATATGTATGTTCTGCCTTAGCTTTCATGAGAGAACATTGTATTCTTTTTTATTTTCTGTCTCATCTTCTATCTCCTCAGTATTTTTAAAATACTGCCTATTGCAAAAGTCATTAGTAGGGGGACCATACTTACTGGTTTATGCCTGTTGCCTAGGTGTAATTATTAACAGCACTCCTTTTCATTCTCAAAAATGCCCCAGATGGGACAATAAATTATATAGTTACCTTATGTCTGAGAACCACTTATATGCTAGTTAAATTAAATTCAAATTCCCAGGCCCTGCCTCAGAAACTGATTTAGTAGGTCTGGAGTGGGACCCAGAAAACTGCACTTCAAACTAGCTATGTTAACAGTGAGCTTAATTTTTAAATTAAATAACCCAGGTGATTCTAATGCAGGTATCCAACGAGAAAAAGTGCTTTCATCACTGCACAGTTGGCAGTTGGTGGGCTCAAAGATACCTAAAAATCACAGTGGTTTACAGACTATGCTTTTCTCCCTATTCTCCTTTTTATAGAAAGTACTAAAAAGGATGAGGAATCAAGGGCAGTGAGACTATTTATACTGCTTAAGACAGCAGTACCTAAAACACATGGACCCATTGAGAGATGAAGAGATTTCTAATAATTATTATGAAGATAAAGCATGTTTCTTGGGACACTCTGTATCTGCATCTAGATTTTTATTTTTCCTTCTTTTTGGTCACCATTTGTTGGCCCAATCCAGAGTTTTAGCATCTAATTTTGCCTTCTCTTTTTCTCTTTCCATCGCATTTTTGTTGTTGTTGTTGTTTGCAGATGCCCAAAATGGGTCTCAGGGCTCCAAATCTAAATGTCTATAAAACTACATGTAATCCACAACAATCTTTGTTCACAGTTGGTTTTGTTTTTAAATTTTTCAATGTGATTAAAAAATAGAAAAATTACTACAAGTGCTTGAGCACCTTGGGCTTCACTCTCCTCATGTATGTTTGAAATGGATTAAACTCCAGAAAAATCTTCTTTAAAGCTAATATTCTCCTACCAAACAAAGACTAAAGTCATTCCAAAAGTGTTCAAGGCCCTCTCAATCTGGCTTCCACCTACCATCTCCCACTCCTGTACCTCTTTGAAGTAACTCTGTAATTCAGACAAACTGGAAAACTACTGGTTTTTGAGCATATCTTGGATGGGCTTTGCCTCACCTTGTTCCCCCTGCCTAGGACACTTTTTTCTACCCTCCGTCTCCCTCTACAGAGAATCTTCTTTACTCCCAATTACTAGCTCAACATTTAACCAATGACAAAGGTATACTGGTATATATTTTATATTTCAAAACTCCTCCACAGAAAATATTTCATATTTTATAATAACTTTGACTTTAGATAGACCTTTATTTTAAAATCTCCTTGGAGATAATTTTTGTCTTTTGGAAAAAATATAAAACAATCCTCCACTATAAATTATAATTATGTTTTTTAAAGGAAAAGTATCATCATATATAGAAAATAGGAGTTATTTCCAAATATAAAATATAGACAGAGACGTGATACTCCTAGAATCCTAATTTAATCAAAATTATAGTGAAATAGAGTCTTCAGGGCTCTATCTAAAGCTCTAGGCAGATTTGGTTGCAAGATTCTCAGCCATTCCTGATGTAGTATCCACTGTCTTGAACAGTGCTCAAAGGAGTGTTAGGCTATCCTCAAGAACCAATATGGTTATTTAACTGGATTTTAATTGAAATTTCTTACACTTTGCTCAGCTGTAGAACTGTGACCACTTTAGCTCTTTCAGACTAGAATTTTTAAGTGGTTAAGAAGGGATGGATACTGGTCCAGGGAAGCTGAAAGGAGTGCAAGGAGAGAGCAACTTCATGGGTTGAATAAAATGAGCCAGGATAGAAAAAAAGAGGAGAGAATGAAGGAAATTTAGCAATGTGAAAGGGAGGCAACTGAGAACTTCTAACCAGGAAGGACTGAAATAGTTATAGAAGCAGTCAAGGTTTACATGCCATTATCTATTAGTTAAGTCAAATATTATTTCTCAACTAATGAGGAAACGTACATCCTAAATAAGAGAATTAGCACAGTATCAGAAAACAAGGGAAGTTAGTTTGGTAAACTGTCAAGTCATTTTAATCACGTTAAGCATCATTGCATTCCACGTAGTACATCTGTCTCTACAGCATATATAATAACTTGTTTCTTAGTATTTTTACCAGTTGTTGAGAAAAATGAGAATTTTTGAGAAGCTATAAAAAAACAAGCACAAAACAAACCAAATAGCTAATGTTCGGTTTCGGGTATAAAAACTCACTCCATTAGAAATACATCCTTTAAAAGCCTGATCTGTTCATATTTTAAATCTTTTAAGTCCTGATGTAATGGAATTATCCAAACATGTTGTTTCAACATATGATGAGGCATTTAAGATACTTATGAACTCAGAATATTATAGTATATGCTTATATCATTTTATGGAATATATATTTACTTGGGAAGTTAAGTTTACTTCAAAGTTAATTCTACTATATTTTCCTTAACATCACTGTAAAATCCATATGTATTTCTCTTGGAAATAATTTAACTTCAAGACACAATAAAAAATACTCTTGAGGAAATTTAAGATTTTTGATAATACTTCAAAGTTGATGAACTTTGAAGTGAGATTACAAGCATGAGCCAGGGCACCTGGGGTATATTTTCTTATATTTATATAAAGAAACACTGAAAGATACATAAGAAACTAGTAAAATGGCTACCTATATGGGAAAAGAAGGGAACCTTTATATATTGTTTTGATTTTTGAACCAGGTAAAGAATGATCTTTTTTAAAAAGCCCTACTAAGTAAATTAAATTTTAAAAGTTAAAAATAAACTATCACTACAAAAATAAATAAAATGCTTCCAATGAAGAATAAGTGAGGAGAGTCTCTCCTGGACTCCACTGTAAATTAAATGGAGGAGTTGTGCATTTACTGAAACATATATATCAAAACCTCAATGACTTATAAATTCTTTAAGTTCCAAATACTTGTAATTTCTATTTGGTGATATATTCTTCCAGCGGCTTAGTAGAAAGAGCATTGTACTAGGAATTAGGGGACAGGATTCTATTAATAGTACAGCTCTGCTATTAAATGGCTATATGATCTTGGTTACTCCCCAGAAACTCCTTTGCCCTATCTAGCAAATAAGGGCAGCTAGAAGTGATATCTAAGGTCCCTTAGAGTGATTCTATTATTCTTAAGTTACCCTCTCTGTTTTGAGTCTTCCAAACCAGATTGTTATCACTATACATTTTCCATTTCTTTGCCTCCTGGGCCTAGTATAAAGCTTTGCAAAGAGTTAATCAGTGTTAAGGGAAAGAAATTTTTGTATGTATGGCATTGGTATCAATAGTAATCAATAGTGAATGCCAAGAAGTGTGGAGGTTCACAATCAACACAAAAGACTGATCATATTCTTCTCTTTATTCTTGTATATGTTTGAAATTTTATATACAAAAAATTAAAGAAAGAAGAAAAAAGGTAAAAACTGACAATGGTCATTCTATGTTATGGGAAAAATATAAAGAGCACTATATTTTCAAAACAAAGATCTGAAGTGAGATATCAGATTTTTAGCTAAGTTTCTTGGCCTCTAAACAAATTTAAAATCATGAGCAGTATTTGTTATGACTAGCCACTGAGCTGCTAATATCATATGGCTGTTTCAATTCCTTGGTTCCTGACTGAAGGCTAAATTACTAAAAATCTATAGGGAGAAGGTTTTTGTTCATTTATATGGGAGGATTCATTTTCCCCCTTTTGTAGGTTAAAAAGCAAATTATCATATCTTATGTGCATGGAAAGAAGTCAGGTCGTTTACATTATAAATTTTACTACAATTATTTTTAAATTAATTTTTACATATTCAGTGAATTGTCTTTGACATTATTTTGTACTGAGGCTGCATATAATTAAACTTTGCTTTCTTTTTTTTTTAGAGACAGGTCTCACTATGTGGCCCAGGCTGGTCTCAAACTCCTGGCCTCAAGAGATCCTCTCCCATCTTGTCTTCCCAAAGTGCTGGGATTATAGGCATGAGCCATTATGCCCAGTTAGTTTTAAACTTTTTAAAAAGTTTTTAAAAACTAGAATGAAAAAGTTTTCCTGAAGTACTCTAGAAAACTTTACACTGGTGTGTGTAAGATTAGGCGTACAGCATATAAAAGGAAGTCAACACAAGAAGCCATATTCAGTATTGCAAAGAAGTGGATGTCACTGACCACAGAGAATTTGACAGATGTATTTAAAATACAATGCTTCTCTCAGCATATAAATAAGGGCATTTCCTGGCTTTCCCTGGAACTTTCTATGCTGAAGGATTAAACTATTATTGTTCTCTCAGGAACAAAGTAAGAAACAATATCTTTGCTACCTTGCTTAGTGGTCTGATGTCAGGAAATTTTGCCCTACCTGTTCCAAAGTGTTAGCTTGATTCAGCCACAGAGTGGACTTTCCGATGCTGGATGAGGTTGCAGTGGTAAATGAAGTTCTTGCCACATTCTTCACATTCATAAGGTCTCTCTCCAGTGTGAATTCTGTGATGTTTAATGAGGACAGAACGTCGACTAAAACTCTTATTGCACTGATTACACTGGTAAGGTTTTTCCCCAGTGTGGATTCTGAGGTGATGGAAAAGCCCAGCATTCTGGCTAAAGGCTTTGCCACAGATGCTGCACTGGTAGCGCTTCTCCCCAGTGTGGAGTCTCTGGTGCTGGAATAAGCCTGACCGCTGGCTGAAGGCTCTCCCACACTCATCGCATTCATAGGGCTTCTCACCGGTGTGTGTTCTCTGGTGCTCAATAAGGATAGAATTCTGGGTGAAGCTTTTTCCACATTTGCCACAGATATAGGGTCTGTCTGTTGAAGAGCTTCCCCGTTGCCTTTCCAATCTGCCCTTATGGTCACAGGTGTCTCCACATTCAGGCATCTGAGTAATATCACCATTCAGTTTTCCAGAAACTTGTATAAGAGATTTTATTTCCTTAGAAATCTTCCTCTTTGGGGCTAACTCCACATTCCAAGTCCTAGCCTTGCCATCTGAAATAACAATAAATGAAAGATAACATGAAATATGAAAGATAATATTCATAACAACAGAAAAAAAGTGGCCATGAGAGTAGGTGGAAGGGGACAAGCAGCCACTTTTTCTGTTTATTTTCCCACTCTAAAACAACTACACCGGACTCAGAGAGAAGATGCCCTGTATCAAAACTGCTTGTTTAATTGTCTGCCTCTCCCACCAGACTGTAAACTATGTGAGATAAGGGACCGTGTCTGCCTGGTTCATCACTGTATCCCTAGTACCTGGCACAGGGCCTGGCATATAACAGACACTAAGAAAATGTGTTGAACTGATAAACATTCAGGGAATGAGGTAGGCTCCCTGAGGAAATTCTAATCCTCACCAATCTCCTGAATCGGGCACACCTCTTGCAAATTACATGGAAGCTGCTCCTCCAAGGTTTGGAACTGGCCACTTGATGACTCCTGAGTTGCTCCTAGAGTTGCCTTCTCCTTTATGAACTCTTCCTGCTCATGAGCATGGCTCAGGACCTGGTAGAACAAGGACAGTTGGGAACCAAATATCAGAGAAGACATTGCAAAGAGGCCTTCTCAGGGCCACCAGATGGAAAAAGAAGGACCAAGAAGTAGGCAAAGAAAAAACAAAGGCAGAGAGATGAAAAGCCTACAACAAATCAAATCTGGCATAAAAAATCTTCCTCCTCCTCCTCTTATTACACTGAAACCCCATTCTTGTTCCTATAGAAACCCCTATTCTTCCACCTTCCCACCTGTTCTCCTGGCTCATCCAGCTCTCGCTCCAAATCCTCCAGCACAGTCACTGCCTCCTCTCCACTCACAGGGCGGTGCTCTCTCACCCAGGCCTGGAGCTCCTCAGGCAAGATGGTCAGGAACTGCTCTAGCACCAGGAGCTCCAGGATCTGCTCCTTGGTGTGTATCTCTGGTCTCAGCCACTGATGGCAGAGCTCTCGGAGTCTTCGAAGAGCCTCCCGGGGCCCAGGTGTCTCTTGATAACAGAACTGCCTGAAGCGTCTACGAAAGATCTCTGTGGTATGAGAGTTATTTCTTGACAGGCCTGATTCTGGCCCACATGAATGGTCCTCTTCTTCTTCCTTTACCTTCACTGTCAGAGGTCCCTCCTGCATCTCTGCAGTCTGAAGGGCCAAGGTTGTGGCCATTCAGAAAAAGAATCTATTCTTGATAATTCCCCCTTGATCTTTTCCTCTGGAAATCCTGAGATCTAAAATATAATTTGCAGAGAAGAAATATATAAAAATGTGGAAAACCTCATGACAGCAGAGACTGGGAGTATTTATACTAAAATCAGTCACTTTCTCTCATGAAGAATATTGAATGCTTGTTAATGAAGAGGACTATCTAAATACTGATGTAGGTAATATGGGAAGGAAAACAGAAATGAAACAAAAAAACTTGCAGTTTATTGAAGGAAGGGACCATTTTGATCATCCTGAATGAAATAGCTCAAATCAGCTTGATTATACTTGGTCTCCATTTGAAGATACTAGACTCATAGTAAGTTTTTAGTTCAGTAAAGGTAAACAAGCACTTTGGGCCCAAATGGTCACAAATGACACTGAGAATCAAGGAGAAAAGGGAAACAAAATAGAAGATGAAGGGAAAGTAAAGAATATAAAAAGACAGAATGAGAAACTTAACAAATGCACTTGGGAGGAGAGGCAGAGTCCCTCCAGTTAGGTGAGGTGTGGAGTAAAGAGATCTACGCTTGAAGTGTGGAAGGTCTAGGATTAAGACATGATCCTCTAGGTACTCCCTCCAAAGTCTTGGGCTTCATGTTTTGAGCCTTACCCTCCTAAATCTATAAAATAGGAATTCTAAAGCCAACACTGCCTATCTTTCTGGGTTGATATAAAGATAAAATGAGATCATGGATAAAGAACACAAAGAAGCTGGCAGATTAGTAACCTCTAAAGTATTATAAATTACCACTGTTATTTTTCTTATAAATGTTCTTGAAAGATTAAATGAATATCCTAGTGATCTATGCATGAAGGCAAAAGAATCAGAAAGCAGTTGACTGCAGTGGTCTTGGCCCAAAGACATTAAAATGAAAGAAATATTAGTTCTAATACTTTAAAACAGGAATAGAATTTGAGCTTTTTCTTGTTCTTTAATTTCTTGGAAACTCTCTTTGAAGCACCTTGAAGGTACAGAGTAGACAATTTTATGTAAAATAAAATTACTGCTGAGACAAATGTCTATGACCACTTAAAGTTTATGAACAATATTAACTAGGATAGCAATTAATGAAGGCAATTCTCTGAAAGAAAAATAATTATGTGACCTAGTGATTTCTAACTACCACTTTTGGGCACAGGCTTTCAAACTTTTTTGACCAGGACCCTCAGTAAGAAATATTTTATATTATAACCCAGAACACACATACACATGTATATGAATGTATATTTGCACATGTATGAGATACACACGCAAATAATTGAAATAATTTCACAAAACACTATGTATCCTTACTTTATGTGACATACTATTATTTTTTAAATCCTATTTCATTTTTAAAAAACCCCCCAAACCTGGTCACATCCCACCACATAGATTTTATGACCCACAAATGAATCATGACTCGTAGATTAAAAATGTTTTTGTTTTGATTTAGTGAATTATAGTAATTCATTGCAAAAATTAACCTAATCTGGGGTGTTGACATGCATCATGAAATTAAATAAGAAGAGTATTTAAATCTTACATGAACATTGATCACATTACAATTAGAAGTTAGATTCATATTGTCACTATTGGTTATATTTATCAAAGGGGAAAAATTACTAGGGTAAGACAACATCCTTTTGGGTAACCTGCAACATAATCCTCTCCACAAATTTAATATATATATAATTACCTCTATGTGGGGAATGGAGGGAACAGAATGAGGAATGGGGACAAGTGGTGATAAATGCCATAGAGAAAATAAAGGTAAAGGAGATAGGGAGTAAGGGGGAATAAAGGTTGCCATTTTCTGTAGTCAGGGAAGGCCTTGTTGGTAAGGTAATAGTTGAGCAGACCTGAAGGAAATGAGAAGCAAGTCATATGGCTATCTGCAGAAAGACTGTTCCATGCAAAGGAAACAGAAAGTGCAAATCCTTGCAGGTGGGAGCATGTCTGTATTCTTCAAGGAACAGCTAATTGAACAACATGTCTGGAACAGAGAAAGTAAAAGGGAAAGTGATAGGAGATAAAGCAAGGAGTTTGGGAGCAGACGTGAAAGGCTGTTGTAAGGGCTCTGGTTTGTGCTCTGAAATGTGGAAAGCCATTGGAGGTTTTGAGCAGAGAGGTGACAAAATTTTACTTACATTTAATATAAAAGCATAACCCTGGTTGCTGTGTTAATGACAATGAGAAAAAATGGAAGCAGGAAGAGAAGTTATAACAATAATCCAGAGAGAAATAATGATGGTTTGAAACATGGTCTGTTGAATTTGTTCTAGGGTGAGAAAGTTTTGGGGTACAAATACCAAATAGGTAAATTCAGAGTATGTGCTTCTCACATTACTCAATAAACCCACCCTGAGTTCAAAGGATTAAACAGCCACTCACACTTTGGGTTTTTTGGGGTTTTTTTTCAATCTTTCAGGCTTCTACAAAATGTTTTTTCCCTATTTGCCACCTGTTCCACGTGGTTTCAAGTTAAAGTTTTTCCATTCACAGACAATGCAGCTGAAGCTCTGAGCTCTGCCCATAGAAGATCATTTCAGATATGTGTTGTTAGACATTTTCGGGTATGTGTTGGTTCAAATCTTTACTCAGTTTCATGAATTTCCCTTTATTCTCTGTATATACTAGGTTTCGTTTTTGTTTGTTTGTTTTTTGCTTTCCTTCACCTGATTTTGCTTTTATCTGGTAGTCCAAATACCCAGATCCTTGTATCAGCACATTTTAGTTCTTCTTTGAAGATTGCTTCCCAATTTTTTTCACAATCCTGCCCTCCTGGTCACACATGTAGTTACTAATCTGCCATTCAGCATCACAACCTTAATGTTTATGCCAGCTATATAACTAGCATAATAATCTCCTCTACCTTAAAAAAATACATCTGCATTTTAAAGATGGCTTCTCGTAGAGCCTCAGCAAGCTTAACACCCCAAATCTACCATTGTCCTTGTGGAGAAGTGTTCTTTACCAAGGATATGCATGTTGGAGAAGACTAAGCAACACACAATACAAATAAGCCTTTATCAAAATACATCCCCCTACACTTACCTCTGCTGTTACCATCTATGGCTCTCCACTTACTGAATAAATTTCCAAACTCTCGAGCCTGGCTTAAGACCAGTCAGATCTCTAGCTTCCACTGATTTCACTATTGCTTTCCTCTATTCCACATGCAAAAACTGTCAGGTCTAGTCAAGCTTTCCTTCTCACTATTCTTTAATCACGCTTCTCTGATCCTTGTGCCAAGTCCTTCCTTTTGCCTTCTGCCTTTACTCAAACCCTACCCAATCTCTGCAGCTTGATTTAAACTTCACATCCTTTCTTTTTTTTGAGTCAGAGTCTCACTCTGTTGCCCAGGCTAGAGTGCCATGGCATCAGCCTAGCTCACAGCAACCTCAAACTCCTGGGCTCAAGCAATCCTTCTGCCTCAGCCTCCCTAGTAGCTGGGACTACAGGCATGCACCACCATGCCTGGCTAATTTTTCCTATATATTTTTAGTTGGCCAATTAATTTCTTTCTATTTTTTTTTAGTAGAGACGGTGTCTCGCTCTTGCTCAGGCTGGTTTCGAACTCCTGACCTTGAGCAATCCGCCCGCCTCGGCCTCCCAGAGTGCTAGGATTCACATCCTTTCTAAAGTCCTCTTCCTCCTGCCAGTTCTTATGTCATATACTATATAAGCCTTACTTTTTACCCTCACTTACAATTTTATACTGTTAGTTGTTTTCTTTACAACTATTTTTTTGTAATCCCAAAAGTACAGAGGAATATAGATAGAATTCCTTCACCAAGTTCTACTCCCAGAATAGTGTATTGAAGATTGGAATGTATCCTTTCATTTTCTATGCATTTGCAATCATACACATACCTGCACACAAATACACAGAGATAATAAAAATCCCATATTTTTTCTATTTATCTGAAATAAGTAGAAGGTAGTATGAGGTGGCAGAGAACCCAGACAAGCAGATCTAACTGTGAATTCTGACTTACTAACAAACTGATCTTGGGTAACTTGATTGATTTTTCCAAGCTTTAAGCTCATGTATGAAATGAAGACAACAACAACTACCTTGCAGCCATGCCTCATTCTAGAACTCTGAGATACCGAGGCAGGAGGATCGCTTGAGCTCAGGAGTTCGAGACCAGCATGAGCAAGAGCAAGACCCCATCTCTACTAAAAACAGAAAATTAGTCTGGTGTCATGGTGTGCGCTTGTAGTGCTGGCTACTCTGGGGGCTGAGGCAGGGGGATCACTTGAGCCCACGTGTTTGAGGTTGCTGTGAGGTGGTCTGATGCCACGGCACTCTAGCCTGGGCAACAGAGCAAGACTCTGTCCCAAAAACAAACAAACAAAAAAACTACCTTGCAAAGTTGTTGAGAATATTAAATGAGATAATGCATTTAAAATGGTTTTGCACAAAACCTGGCACATAAACACGCACATTAACCTTTTAATGAGATAATGTACAATTTAGGTATAATAGTGGCTTAATCAATAGTTGCTACCTTCTTTTAGGGCCAGGACTGTAATCTTTTCTATTGTCTAAAGAACAATATGGGTAGACAAGTGGGGAAACACATGCACACAAATAGACAAATAGAATGGCTATTTCATCAGGTTTGCAGACACACTGACAGATGTACATGTCTTCAGATACATACTCCTCTTCAATCTTAAATCCTACTAGAAGCTCAGGACTACTGAGGTCCAAAACAAAGACTGGATTCAAATGAGAAAAGTAACCTCCTGGGTTGTGGCTGTAAAGCTATCACAGAAACAGAGAGTGGAGTCAGCAAAGGTTTTAAGAAAATGGGCTTTGGGGCCAAACTGCCTGGATTTGAATCCTGACTACACCCTTTATCAGCTGTATGACTTTACTTCTTGGATGTTAAAAAGGGGAAGGTACAGTCTACATAATAACAGTGCCTACCTCATAGAGTTATGAGAAGTAAATACTTGGAAAGTGCTTAGAACAGCGCCTGTCTGGCAGATAGTACGTGCAATTTAAATATTCATACAAAAAAAATCAACAGATAACAAAAGCCTTTATACTATGTGAATCAGACTAAATATGGATCAGACTAAGATGCTGTGGCATATTTTAAAACTATCCCTGCTCATTGTTTCAAATAAGTCCACAGTAGAGAATAAGACATCGGAAAATACAAACATTCCTCTATATCGCATCTATTCGGATGAGATGCAGATAGGGAAGAGTTTAGAGGGCCACCAGTATTAGGGCACAGAGGTTGAAAAGCTCAGGAGTAGACATGGGGCCGGGGGGAAAAGGGTAGGGAGCAAGGACGCTGACTTTTAGTCAACAAGGCCCTTCCAGGCTCCGGAGCAGCCTCCTCTGCCCCTCACCTGGCGGGCCAAGCTCTGGCCAAGAAGCCCTCGCTGCCAACTCCCCACAGCCAGTCCGGGGTACCAGCGCACAGACTCGCCCTTCCGAAGGCCCTCAGAGTAGCCCGAATCCGAAGCTCACCGAGGCATCAGTGAGAAAAGATGCCACGTAGCCCAGATAACATCACCTCCGTATCATTGGCAACCGCAGCCCAGAGAATGATAGACTACAAAGGCCGGAAGTGCGTCATAATGGAAAGCTCACTGCGGCGCAGCGCTGCAGGCTGCGTTCCTTCTAGGAAGCCCGGAGGTTTCCACACCTCTGTGGTCGCCACGCTGACTCTCCTCTCCAGGTGTAGTGAGGTGCTAGAAGGCACATTCTCTTCCAGGGGGCAATACAATAATAGCTAACATAGTGCTTTACACATATTAATTCATTTTCTCCGCATAACAAGCCTGTAAGTTAGGTACCATTATCTCCATTTAACAGATGGGGAAACTAAGGCACATTCCTTCTACATTTATCACTTGTCATTCCCTACAAGGAAAACCTTTCCTTTACTCTCTCTCATTTTATCATGATAAACTCATGTGTTCTTTTAAAATTCAATGTTATAAACAATTATAACAGTCAGTATTATTTTGATGGTCAAATTATTTCAAATTTGGTCAGTTGGAGCCCTTTCAAACTGGCTTCTATATCTTTCGGTAAGTCCCCAACAGTTTCTGTGAACTTTACTTTCTCACACAAGATATTCCAGGCTCATTTAATACTTTCCTACCCTAGACTTGAAATCACCATTGCTCCATGAAGCCACAGTTCTTACTAGTGGAGACTGGTATACAGAAACCAAGATCTGGGTTTTGGGCAGTGGATATCCCATTGCTAATGGGATATATTGTTGCTTCTAGGCCCTGTCAGTAGACAAGAGCTGGAGTATATATATGATGAGGATTTTACAGGATACCTTCTATTTAAAAATAACTCAACAGAATTGTTTTTTATTTTCACCACCACATATTTGTTTTTCCCTTTTCCCACAGTAAAAACCCTGGCTCCCAACAGCATCAATATAGTCACTCACTTCACTCTAACTTATAAACAAAATAGTTTCAAAATTACAATATCAGTATATCACTAGCAGCAACATACCTGCTATGTAGAATTAAAATTTCTTTGTTTTATTTGTTCTTGAACTATATCCCATTAAGGAGTATAGTCAGAGTATTGTATACATACCATATTTGAATTAATTCTTTTCTCCGTATGGTTATGCTATAAACTTGATATACAGTTAGGATCATTTGTTTCTGTTTGTATTCAATTTCAAGGTTTGCTTTTTGTTCATTCCTTTTCAATTTTTTTTTGAAAATACAAAACATTTACTTAGTTCAAAATCAACATTATATAAAAAGGTATATTCTGAGTTTTGCTTCTATCCCTAGCCCCTTTACTCCATATATATATATTCATATCCCATTTTCATCAGTGTTTTATTTATCCTCTACATCTTTCCTTCTTCTCTTATCCCTTCCCTACCTTTTCTTTTTTCTTGTAAAAATAAGAATTTTCTCCTTTACCCCTATAAGTTGTTATATTGTATACACTCTTTCATATCTTGCTTTATCATTTAACAGAAAATCCTGGACATTATTCTAAATCTGTTCATAGAAATAATCTTCTTTGTTTTTCACACTTGTATAATAATCCATTGTGTGGATGTACCATAATTTTTTTCTACCAGCCTCATAAGGGTGGATATTTGGGTCCTTTCCAATATTTTGCTTTAACAAATAATGCTGCAGTGAACAATAAGAGAGAAAAGAGAAGAGAGGAGAGAAAGGGAGGTCTTTGTAGTTTTATCATTTTGTACTCTCAACAGCAAAGTGTGAGAGTGCTTGTTTTCATGCAGCCTCATGAACTGCATTTTTTCAGGCTTTTGAATTTTGGCAATATGATAGGTCCTTGGGTGTTTCTTAAAGAACCACACACCCAATGCTGAAATCCTTGCTAAAAATGGATTCACAATGTCAAATGTTAGCAAGGATTATGAAGCAATGGGAATTTTTATACACTGTGAGAGTATAAATTGGTGAAACCATTTTTGGAAAACTCTGGCATATCTACTAAAGTTAAATATATGCATATTCTATTACCCAGCCACCAGAAATGCCTATATGCTCATATAGAAAGATATGTCTTAGCAGCATTGTTCTGTGATAGCTTTAAACTGGACAAACCCTAATGTCCATTAACAGTAGGATAGATACAAAAATTAAAGTGTATTGACACAATGGAATATTATGCAACAATGAAAACAAATGAATGACAGCTACAAATCACACTGACAATTTTCACAAACATAATAATGAGTGAAAGAAGCCATACATTAAAAAACCCACATACTTCATGATTTCATTTACATAAAGAACTAACATCTGATGTTAGAAGTCACAACAAGGAGGAGGAAAGGAAAGTTTAGGAGGGAGCACAAGTGGGGCCTTCTGGAAACACTAGCAATGGTTCTATTTCTTGACCTTGGTGGTGGTTATGTATTTACCATTATTACAGTTGCCTATGGTATTCAGTACCATGCCTTACATGTTTGTATCCTAGGAGCAATAGACCATACCATATAACCTAGGTGTGTAGTAGGCTGTGTCTAGGTTTGGTTTCATTTTATGATATTTTATTTACCTGTACACATATGGTTTGTGTATTTTTTAATTATATGCATACTTCCATAAAATTTTTTTTTTTTTTTTTTTTTTTAGAGACGGGGTCTCGCTCTTGGTCAGGCTGGTTTCGAACTCCTGACCTTGAGCTATCCACCCGCCTCGGCCTCATAAAATTTTTTTAAAAGTCCAACCATTTTACAGTTGAAGAAACCAAGGCTCAGAGAAGTGAAGTGTGTTGCTGACATCATCAGAGCTAGGACTCAAATCCAGGTTTCCTGATCAGCTAGCTCCTTTGGCTTTGATGGGTGAGTTAGCCATATGGATATCAAAGGGCCATTTCTTTGGTTGCAAGGTTAACATAGTGTCCATTAGACAAAAAACATGTATGACAATCTTCTTACTCAGCTATCCCACCTTATGTGAAACATATCCCAAATAGAGGTAGAGGTGGCCTTATGTATACGAGTCATGCACTGCACATAATGACATTTTGGTCAGTGATGGACCACATGTATGACCATGATCCCACAGAATTATAATGGAGCTGCCCTATATAGGTGTACTATTTTAAAATCTTTTATACCATATTTTTACTGTACCTTTTCTATGTTTAAATACCCAAATACTTACTTTTATTACATTTGCCTACGGCATTCAGTACAGTAGCATACCATACAGGTTTGTAGTCTAGAAGCAATAGGCCATACCACGTAGCCTACATGTGTAGGAGGCTGTATCTAGGTTTGTGTAAGTACACTCTATGATGGTCAAACAAAAAAATTGCTTAATGATGCATTTCTCAGAACATATTGTTGCTACTGACACATGACCATATATGTATATATAAAGCCTAAATTGTTCTAAAATTATTATAAAAGCCACAAGGTAATAAATATGATTACAACGAAACATGGAGCATTTTTAAAAATAAGGGTGATTAATAAAAATAGAACAGATCAGAAAATTCTAAATGACAAAAATTACATATTTATTTATCAATCTCTCTAAATAGACAATGTGAAGAAATAAAAATAATTCTTAAATTAGGGAGGTAGGATTCTGGGGGATTTTTGTTTCTTCAAAAATATCTTTTGGGTTCACGCTTGTAATCCTAGCACTCTAGGAGGCCCAGGCAGGAGGATCACTTGAGCTCAGGAGTTCCAGACAAGCCTGAGCAAGAGCAAGACACCATCTCTAAAAAAAGAAAAATAGAATAATTAGCCAGATATAGAGATGAGCACCTGTAGTCCCAGCTACTTGGGAGGCTGAGGCAGGAGGATTGCTTGAGC
This sequence comes from Cheirogaleus medius, assembly GCA_008086735.1. NCBI lineage: Eukaryota > Metazoa > Chordata > Mammalia > Primates > Cheirogaleidae > Cheirogaleus > Cheirogaleus medius. The sequence goes on from VBSM01000413.1 coordinate 17,688,676, forward strand.
CCAGGAGTTTGAGGTTGCAGTGACCTATGATGACAACACTACACTCTAGCCAGGGCAACAGGGAGAGACTCTGTCTCCAAAAATAAAAAAAATTTTTTAAAAGTCTTTTGATACCATTTCAAAATGGATTTAAACTATATTTTTTCACAAAGATTTTTAATACTATTATTATTATTAAAGGAAGCTTGGTAAGGTAAGGGACCTCTAACTCAGGGTTTTCTCCATTCTTATTCCTCACTTCCTCTTTTCTTTCTCCTTGCTTTTCCCCCACCTTGCTCCTAATATCCACGAGAACACCATTGTATTTCCTAGTTCTGACTGTGTTCCTTGCACTTCTTATCATCCTTTATTCATCTGTCTACTGATCTTTCAGCACACATTTATTAAGGGTTGGTACCTGCACTTCAGAACTTAAAATGTCATACCTTTATTTGGGACTGGGGCAGAAACTGTTGTTTGTCTAGGAAATAAGTATTCTCTCCCTTTTATCAAATAATAATTCCAATCTTTATCTGTGTACATTGGCACCTGAAACAAAGATTGCATTTCTCAGTTACCCTTGCAGCCAAGTGTGGTCATGTGAACAAATTCTGGCTAATTAGATATAAGAGGAAATGTATGCATTCTGAGAAGTCTCCTTGAAAAATGCTGACTTAGCCGGGAGAGTCCCTTTTTTGCCCTTCCTGCTGATTGGAATGCAGAATTGATGGCCAGTGCTTCAGCAGCCAATGGAAGAGAAGCTGTGTACAAAGGATGGTGACAAGGTGGAAGGGACCTGGATCCCTGGTGATTCCATAGAGCAAAAGCAACAACCTCAAATTGTCTACTTTTATACCTCTTGTACATGAGAGGACTATACACATTGTGTATTTTTCAGACTTTTGTTACTAACAGCTAATCATAAATTCTGATACAGGGTTCTAAGCTTTGACTCCCTAATTAGAATTTTCCCTCCTTTTTTCTTAAATGTGACCCCCAAATCTCTGATTGAACCCAGTGTTTCTGCTTCCTCCCCACAAGCACTAATATCTAGGAAACACAAGTTTGGGGAGGTGATGGGGAATCAGAAAGAAATGATGCTTACAGTGGTAGAAGGAATGTAGGTGATCAGAAAAAAAAAAGGAAGAGAGAGAGAAAAGAAAAAGGAGAGGTGAATAGAAGAGAGGAAAACTGCAGAAAAGGATAAGAGAGAAGATGCAGAAGTGGCATTGCATTGATTGGTTCACCAGACATTCATTTAATTATGTCCAAAACACTATATCGTCATCCCAGAGTCTTAAGTTTTGTTAGCTAGAGTTACCCTTCAAGGCTTTCACATTTGGAAATTTAAACTCTCCCTTAGAAATCTAGAGGAAGTTCAAGGTCTGTCCACTTGTCAGTAGCTGGCTAATCATATCAAAATGATAGCTCTATTATTAACAGACAGTAATATCAGACTCAATGGAAATGATAGCTAACGTCCTCACAGTCACTCAGTCCCTGAAATCAACTGTCATATGGGAGCCATGGAGAGTATTTCTCTAATTCACCCATCCCAGGATACACTGTACTCTTATTCACTTGTGGATTTTCCTGCTTTGAGCCTTGCTACTTGTCTTCTGGTCCAGTGAAGTTTCTAAATTATCTTTTGATTTGCATCACACTCCACTCTTTGTTTTGGGAAGATCTCAGCATTCTTCTCCAGGTCCAGCTCATTTTATTTTTCTCTGCACTAGCATAAAGTAAAGATGCTTGAACAAGTACTTCCTCTTGGGACTGTCCTACCTGCATGTATAGCGCACAGTTGCATCAGCAATTTATAGAGTACCATCTGGAAAGGAGCTTCTTATGACTACCTTTGCAGTCTGGTACGCTTACGTCAGCATCACAGGCTGCCTCCTCAGGTAGGGTGACCAATACCTCCTTGAGCACTAGCTTTTCCAGGATATCCCCAGAAAGGGATTGTCCTTCTCTTCCTCAAGGAGCAGTATCTTATTTTAGAAGGTAAACTCAATTGACACCAAGTTAACTGAAGGCACACAGGCAAACCTTCCTGGCCTCTTACAGGTAGAAGCCCAACAAAGTCACTAATATTAATATTTAACCTAAGCCCATCTATAGTGACCCATTAGGGGTACTGCTACACAACCTCTGAGAGGTTCGGCATTCAGAAAGCTTATTTATTCTAAATGGGTTATGGTAAGACACATATATATATATATGTATGTATATATATATAAAATCTGGTGGAGAAACAGCAAAGAGGGCAGGCATTCAGAGTGTGAAGGGAGAGGAATGAAAGACAAAGACATGGAAGCTTGAATATACACAGGGTGGCTGGGAAGGTGAGACTAATGTAATAAGAGCGCAGAGTTCATGTAGGATAGTAAGGGAAAATAACATCTGAAATACTGAAACTAATTTGTAGAGGGGGCTCTTGAATGTCAGGCTGAGAAATAAAATATAGAGGTATGATGGCATTCACAAAAATCAACTATAGAGGTGGAAGAGACCTTAGAGAGATTATATATCTAATCCCATAATTCACAGATGAGGAATCTAAGACCAAGAAAGTGGGCAATCTGCCTAAGGTCACATGGTAGCTTAGTGGATGATGGAATCTAGTACTCTTTCCTCACCCTCATTCATATCAACCCCCTTTTAAAGTGACATCTCAGATAAGTTATTACGGTGTTAACCACAACACATTTCTAAAGCAAAGGAAGAAAAAGTGAGGAAGAAAAGCAATGCCTTACATTTAACTATTCACCTGGGAAGTGCTATACTTTCGACTCTGGGTTATGGATGAGCATTTTTGTCTAAATTGGATTTAATTGTGAATAGGATAAAATTGGTCACCCTGAAGCTTTACATTTTTAACCAGCCATCTGTGTATATTCTGTAGCTGTTTAATGAAATGTTCTGTAAATGTCTATTAGATCTATTTGGTCTAAAGTACTGTTTAAATCCAGTGGGTTGTTTTTTGTTGTTGTTGTTGTTGATTTTCTGTCTAGGTGATCTGTTGTTGAGAGGGAGTGTTGAAGTTCTGGACTATTATTGTATTAGAGTCTATCTCTTCCTTTAGATGTAATAATATTTGCTTTATGTATGTGAGTGCCCCAGTGTTGGGTGCATATATATTTAGAATGATTATGTCCTTTTGCTGAATTAATCCCTTTATCATTATGTAGTGACCTTCTTTGTCTCTTTTTACTGTTTTTTATTTAAAGTCTGTTTTGTCATAGAATAGCTACTTCTGCTCTCTTTTGGTTTCTGTTTGTGTGGAATATCTTTTTCCTTCCCTTTATGATTCAGTCTGTATGTGTTTTTACAGGTGAATTGAGTTTTGTAGACAGTATATAGTTGGGTCATGTTTTCTTATCCATTCAGCCAGTCTACATCTTTTAAGTTGAAAATTAAATCCATTTACATTCAATGTTACTATTTATATATGAGGACTTATTCTTATCATTTTCTAAATTTGTTTTTTCATTGTTTTATATATCTTTTGCTCTGTTCTTTCTCTCTTATTGTTTATATTTATGGTTTGGTGTTTTTTGTAGTGGTAACGTTTGAGTCTTTTCTCTTCCTCTTTTATGTGTTTGCTTACCAGTTAATTTTATACTTTCATGTGTTTTCATGATGGCAGATATCATCCTTTAATTTTCTCTATATTTTAACCCCTTCCCTCAAGATGTTATTATTCAATATTTATTTAGTTTTACAGCATTATTTATCATTTTCATTCCTTTATGCATCTTCCAAATTTAATCTAAAATCATTTTTCTTCTTCCTGAAGAGCAGCCTTTAGTATTTCCTTTAGTCTGCTGGTGATAAATTATCTCAAGTTTCGTTTGTCTGAAATAGTTGTTATTTTAGTTCCACTCTTGAAGAATATTTTCACTTCCATTCTTGAAAGATATTTTCTAGGTTGGCAGTTAACAGTTATTTTCTTTTAGAATTTTGAAAATATTTCATTTCCTGATGCTGCCACCACATCTGTTAAAAAAATCAGTCCAATCAATGTTCATTGGATAGTAAACTATCTTCTGTATTGGGCTTATTTTATTATTTTATTTTTATCTTTGGAATTTAGCAGTTTTCCTAACTGGATTTCTCTCCTTCTTGGGTTCCAATTATACATATGTTAGACTGTCTCATTTTATCTCTTTTGCTCTTACCCCTTCTTTAATATTTTCTCTTCTTTTTTTTTTTCCCTACAATGCAATCTTCTGGACATTTTCTTCTGTCCTATATTGAATTTTATTCAGCTTCTCAAATTTTCTTAAGTTATGAAATATTTGAGGTGTGCAAAAATATTATAAGAGTCTATATCTTTTAGAGATACATCTTGAATTAGTAAAAGATAAAATTATATGATATCTGGGATTTACTTTGAAATAATCTAGACAATGAGAGATTGAAGATGGTAATTGCCTTGTGTTGGTAATTACTGAAACTGGCTAATGAACACATGGTTGTTCACTAAACTAACCTTTGTCCACTTGTATATTTGTTTGGAAATATTAATACTACAAGTTTTAAAAGCATGAATAATAACACATACCAGTGTATCTATCAATTAGTTTACAAAATAAAACACTACAGATGAAATTGTATTCATCTGTCTCTTTTATTTCAGCATATTATGGGGGTACAAATTTTAAGGTTTCGAATAATGCCCTTGCCCCCCTCCCATATGTCTCTTCTTGACCTCATTGCTCTCCCTTCACAGAAGTAACAACTATCCAGAATTTGGTAGTTTTCATTTCCATGAACATTTTAGATTGCATATCTATCTGTAACTTTAAAAATAGCTATAAGCAGTATATATATGTTTGTACTTTTACATATTTCTTTGCTACTTTTTTTTTTGCTTAACACTTTACATGTGAGATTTGTCAATGTTGACAAATCTATCTCTAGATCACTTGTTTTCACTGCTGTACGCTCTTCCAGATTATAAATATACTCCAATTTATTCACCATTCTCCTATTGGTGTGAACTAAATTGTTTACAATCAATGCTGTAGTAAACAGTTTGGACATCTTATTTTGTGCACATGTGTGAGAGCATCACTAGATCACTAGTGCATTTAGCTTTTCTTTATGGCATTTACCCAGGAGTGCAATTGCTATGTAATGGGGGTATGTTCCTCTTTATTGTATAGGATGTTATGAATATTTGACATATTTGTGGCTGCCCAGAATATTTTAAACACCCTTCTTATAGCTGTTACTTTCCCCCCTTATAACTCTGACTTCCTCAAGGTAGGTGCTAGAAAAACTCACTTTCCAACTTCCCTGGCAAATAATGTTCAGGCATGTGATATGTGTTTTGCCAATCAGATGCATCCATGAAAAACTTCAATTTGAAAGAGAACACTATGAGGAAGAGGATACTGTGCAGAATTTATGTAAATGAGGGTGGCAGCATTTGGCCAAGTTATGAACTTTTAGAGGCAAAGGTGACGAGAGCCATGTTGTATTATCCTGTATTCGATGTTTATACTGAAAATGTCAGTTATTATTCAGTGTTGTGGGATTGCATATATGAGCAGTCTGGGAGTAAAATTTGGGCATTTTTTTTCCCTTTACTGAATAGTCCTAGTGTCTCTTTAGCTGGGCTTTTGGTAGACTTTGTAAATCATCTGATATTCTTTAGTAAATTTCTCTACTATTTCATCTGTTGTATGGATTCTGATGTTTGCAACTAAGAATTCTAACTAATATATTTATTCTGAACTCTTTTCATCTCATAGTACATAATAAAATAATAATTATATAACAAACTGGGATAAACATATGAGGGTATTGTGACTGGAAGCAATCAGCTCTAAAGTTATTTATTTCTCTTGTTTTTGCCTGGCCACTCTAAGGAGATCAGTTTGAGGACACTTGTCACACATTCATAGCATAACCATGTGCCACAATGCACTAGTTGGGAATCTGTGCATTAAATAATGTCAAATTATTCTCAATTTATACTCCCTCTAGTAGCACATGAGAGTTCTTGCTGATTCATATCCTCTCCAACTTTTGATATCATTGAAGCTTCATACTTTTTTTAATTTTATTTGTATAAATTTATATACTATTGTTTTTAAATTTGCATTTTTATGTTACTAGTGAGAATTTTCTAATTTGGATTTTATCATTTGTGAATTATTGGCTTTATATCATAGTACACGTTCCTTTTTTGTTATTGATTTATAAAGAACTCTTTATGTATATTGGATATTCAGAGTCCCTCACTTGCCTGGGTGGCTTTGAAAGCTCCAGGAGCATCCCTAGTAAATTGTACATTCATAATTTTGTATTCTATTTTTAGAGAGAGCTTCCAAATTATATAAAATTCAGGTTCCACAAAACCTTAATTCATCCCTACCATTTCAATCTGAGGCTGATCTCTCCAGGTGTTTTTATGTTGTCTTCTGAGGCACAGAAAATGTTATGGTTAATTTAGTTAAATTTATTTTTGTTTTTATATAGATTGTGCTATTTGGATATTGTTTAAGAAAAATTTTCCTAATCCTAAAAGATTAAAATATTATTCTGCATTTTCTTTCAGATGATTTAAAATTTTGATTTTTTTACACTCAAATTTTATATTTAAGACTGAATTTGGGGGGCTATGATGTGAGACAGTGATTGAGTTTTATTTGCATTTTTTTCTGCATGAATACTCAATTGTTCCACACTAGTGGGACATTTTTCTCTACTAATCTGCATGCCCATTAATTTATAAATAGAAGTTTTATGTATGTATTTTTTTTACTCTTAGTTCTTTGTTCTATTCTATTGGTCTAGTTATCCATCTATCACAATAACTAAACAAGGGTGTACCATGAGGTAACTAAGTGAATCATCTGAGTTTCATATGTATTCCACCTGACCTCATTATGTAACAACAGCTCTACCTCTTCCTACTAATCAGGATCAAATAACCCTTCCCTTATGGTGACTATCTTTTCTTCTCCTGACCCTTGGACACAGGGTTCTAAACTGCCTAGGTGTCAGTCACAGCTTGTACTTAACTGGACTCTTGCTATATTTTCTGGCTTTGAGACTAGACCTTTAACTTTGCCAGGCTCAGAATTGTAGGGATGGGAAGTACAAATCCCCCAGTGGTTCACTGGGAGTAACGATTAGTGTGGTCACTTCTGCTTCCACTTCTTGGCTCCTGGACTCTTAATTTCTTCCTATTGGAAACACAGCACCATTTAGAAGCTCTGAATCAATACATACATTACATCCTATAGAATGTGTATTACTCTGAGCTGGTGATTCAGCTGTGCCTTCAGCTAGCCAGTCCAACTATCTGTCAGACCAGATGCTTCTAGATGATATAGTATGGAATAGGACCAGTGAATCACATTATCATGGGCTTACTTTCTCACCTCCTTTTCTGTGACGTAGATTTTCTCCAACCCTGGAGGCAACCTCATCAGGCAGGTGACTGTCTTTACCTGCTGAAACCAGTCTGTAAAGACTATAAGAGATGTCTGCTCCTTCAAATGCACAGACAGCAAAGCAAGGCTACCCTGAGCATGAAGAATCAGGCAAATATGACATCACCAAAGGAAATGAATAAAGCTCCTGTAACTGACCCTAAAGAAATGGAGACCCATGAACTGCTTGACAAATAATTTCAAAATAATTATTTCACAAAAGGTCAATGTGCTGCAAAAGAACATGGATAGGGAGTTAAACAAAGTTAGAAAAATGAAAAGTTCAATGTAGAAATGGAAACCATACAAAAAGAACCAAATGAACATCCTGGAGCTGAATAACAAAATGACTAAACTGAAATATTCAATAAAGAGTTTCAACAGTAGGCTCAATAATGCACAAGACATACTCAGTGAGGCTGCAGATAGGTCATTTTAAATTAATCAGTTAGAGAAACAAAAAGAAAAAAAGAATAAACAATGAGTAAAGAACACCTATGTCACTTAATGGGTACCATCAATCAGAACAATATATACATTATATTAATAGTAGTTGCAGAAAAATCTTAGAAAGAAAAAAAGGCAGATAGCATATTTAAAGAAATAATAACAAAAAACTTTTCAAATCTGAGAAGGGAATTGAACATGAATACCTGTGATGTCCAAAGACCCCCAAATAGTCTGAACTTTAAGAGGTCTTTACTGAGACACATTATAATCAAATTGTCAAAAGTTACAATAAAGAGGAAGAGAGAATTTTGAAAGTAACAAGAGAAAAGCAACCTAACATATCCTAGGGAACCTACACAAGATTATCAGGGGATTTTTTAATAGATATCTTGCAGGCCAAGAGAGAGTAGGAAGATATATTCAAAGTGCTGAAAAGAAAAACTGCTAACTAAGAATGCTATATGTGGCAAAACTGTCCTTTAGAAATGAAGGAGAGATAAAGAAATCTCCAAATAAAAGCTGTGGGAGATCATCACCACTAGATCTGCCTTACAAGAAATGCTAAGGAAATTCTCCAAGTTGAAATGGAAAGACACTAATTAGCATCATGAAAACACATGAACATATAACACTGACTGGTGAAGATAAGTATGTAGTGAGTCAACTTCAGAATACTCTGATACTGTAATGGTGATACATAAATCACTTTCAATTCTAGTATAAAAGTTAAAAGACAAAGGTATTTGTAAATTGTGTTCCAGGAAGATAGCTGGAGCCTAGGAGTTTGAAGTTACAATGAGCTATGATGGTCCCACTGCACTCCAGCCTGGGTGACAGAGTAGGATCCTGTCTTAAATAAACAAATAAACAAACAAATAAATAAATAAAGTTCAAACCTAGTAAGACATTTTTCAAAGTGATTCCTTTTATATTTTTTGTTCCAAAACTTCACACACTCTTAGCATTTTCCACTGATATTATACTAAAAGTTTGAAAGTATAAAATACTTTCAAACTTTTAGGTGTTTTGTTATAAAGATGTTTATCTTCATAAGTAAAGATTTTCTTGACTTTACTTTTGACCATGTTTTTGATGGAACATATATCAAAAGGAGAATATATTTTATATTACTGTTGAGCTTTCCCATCCAAAATAAAGCATCATTTTCTCATATTATCTTGGGTGAAGTGGCCCTTCTTAGAAAACTTCTCAAAGCTTCTTTAACATCCTTGTTCCTCAGGGTGTAGATGAATGGGTTGGCCATAGGAGTAATAACACAGTAAAATAGGGTCAAAACTTTGGCAAGTTCTTGAGGGCCCTTCTCAGAGGGCTGCATGTAGATGTAGATGCCAGGCCCATAAAATAAAGATACCACCAGTAAGTGTGACGAGCAAGTGTTGAAGGCCTTAAGTCTCCCATTAGCAGATGGGATTTGAAACACAGCTCTGGCAATATAACTATAAGAGACAAGAATCATGGAGAGAGGACCCATTATCAGCAGGGTGGCCATCACTGCTAAAGTAATCTCATTGGCTGTGTTGTCCACACAAGCCATCTTAATAAGACCAGGAAGCTCACAGAAGAAGTGGTCCAGTACTTGGTTCCCACACAGGGGCAGCTGTACTGTGAGTGTGGACTGCAGCAAAGAATTAGCCAGACCAATGAGCCAAGCAATGCTGGACAGCTGTAGGCAGAGCTTATGGTCCATGATTACAGAGTACCTCAGAGGCTTACACACAGCCACATAGCGGTCTAAGGCCATGATGCCAAGCAGGACACATTCAGTACAGCCCAGCCAGTGAAATACATAGGCCTGGGCCATACAGCCTATGTAAGTGATGTTCTTATTGGACCCCCCTAAATTGAACAGCATTTGGGGTACAGTTGTGGTGGTGAAACAGAGATCCAAAAAGGAAAGGTTGGTGAGAAAGAAATACATGGGACTTTGAAGTTGGGAATCCAGTTGAGAGAGCAGAATAATAACAATGTTTCCCAACAGTGTGAACATGTAGGAGGTCAGGAGGGCAAAGAAGAGAGGAAGATCCAGCCATGGATATTTGGTAAAGCCCATGAGAATGAAATCCTGTGGGAAACTTTCCATCATGTGTTTCATTGAATTTTGATGGGAGGGATCTGCTAAAATCAAGGAAAATAAGGTGATTTTAAAAAATTGTGAGTTGGCAGAAGTTCTGAAGACACTAGGAAAAAAATATACTTTTATAGGGGAGAGGTGGAATACATCCTCAATAGAAATCATAACAATAGTAATGAATATAACTATCATAATTAACATTATAAAGTAACATTTGAAAAGCTCTTTCAGTAAAGAACATGGTTTTATATATTTTTTTCTAATTCAAAGCCCTGTGTGATAGGTTGGTAGACATTCATTGTTATGGCTCTTATGTCTGACTAAAGAAGGCAATAGAAGGTGGGCAATATATTCTTCTCCCAATACCTGGCAGCAAAGAGAGTATGCAATCTGGGTTTGGTCAATCAGAAGTTTATACCCAGGATTTGAAACTGGGTAGAAATGATGCAAAGGAATGAAAAGGGGGGAAAGGGACTGTCAGAAATTCAGAGCAGCTATCATCCTGATTAATATCCCATAGTTTCTCAGAGTTGCTAGCAGCTGAAATAAAGTATATTTCAGTGACAGAAACAAAGGATGTGTCCATATAGTCTCTTTCTATGGTGGGATCTTGGTTGTCTTGCTTCTCTTCATTTTTTTTTTTTTTTGGCAAGTTTTGTTGTTCACTCTCCCTGTTGATTCTGTGAACTACTACTCTTTTTTTAATTTTTTTTAATATTTAACATTTTTCTTTCTTTAATTTCTATTTTATTTTATTTTTTTATTTACCCATTGGATGCCAAGTTCTAAGATTCTGTGAACTACCACTCTTCTAATGTTTTGTTTCTGCTTAAGTTATCAGACATGATTTTCTTGTTAACCACGGACCCTGACTAATGTAGAAATTGGCACCAGAAAGTGAGTTGAAAATATTCTGCAGGTCTCTTGTAAGTCAGGGCACTGATGAGGAAAGAGCAGGACCCCAAGAATTAGAATGAGGATAGACAGTGCATACAGAGTGTTTGTGGTACCCTATCACCCACCTTCCTATTCTAGCCAAGACAGTTTTCCTCTTTTGTCTGATAAAACTGCCTTGTTTGAAAATGTCATACCTCTCAAGAGAATGAAAAGAGAAACTACGACTGGGAGAAAAATATTTGCAAAAGACATATTTGATAAATATAATAAAATTAAAAATATAAAAATATATTAAAAATATAAAAGACATTGAGGCCAGGCGTGGTGGCTCACGCCTGTAATCCTACCACTCTGGGAGACCGAGGCGGGTGGATTGTTTGAGCTCAGGAGTTCGAGACCAGTCTGAGCAAGAGCGAGACCCCATCTCTACTAAAAATAGAAAGAAATTAATTGGCCAACTAAAAATATATAGAAAAAAATTAGCCGAGCATGGAGGTGCGTACCTGTAGTCCCAGCTACTCGGGAGGCTGAGGCAGTAGGATTTCTTGAGCCCAGGAGTTTGAGGTTGCTGTGAGCTAGGCTAACACCACGGCACTCACTCTAGCCAGGGCAACAGAGTGAGACTCTGTCTCAAAAACAAAAAAAAAAGGACATTTAAAAATAAATGATAAGAAAACAGACAACCTGACTAAATCATAGGCCAAGGACTTTAACAGGTACCTCACCAAATAAGATATACAGATGGCAAATAAGCATATAAAAAAGATAGCCCACATCATATGTCATCAGGGAAATGCAAATTAAAACAACAGTGAGATACCATTACATACCTACTAAAATGTCCAAAATCCAGAACTCTTGACAACATCAAATGCTGGTTCAGATGTGGAGCAAGAGAAACACTCACTCATTGCTGGTGGGAATGCAAAACAGTACAGTCACTTGGAAGGCAATTTGGCAATTTCTTACAAAACTAAACCATAATCTTATCATATGATCCGGCAGTTGCACTCCTTGGTATTTATCCGAAAGAGTTGAAAATTTATGTCCATACAAAAACTTACACACAGATGTTTATAGTTACTTTATTCATAACTGCTAAAACATGAAAGCCACCAAGATGTCCTTCAGTGGGTGAATGGATAAACTGTGGTACATTCAGACAATGGAATATTATTCAGTGTTAAAAAGAAATGAGCTATCAAGCCATGAAAAGACATGGAGGCTAGCCCAGGCAACAGAGCAAGACTCTGTCTCCAAAAAAAAAAGAAAAAACATGAAGGAAACTTAATATTATTATACTAAGTGAAAGAAGCCAATCTGAAAAGGCTACATACTGTATTATTTCAACTACATGACATTCTGTACAGAGACAGTAAAAAGATCAGTGGTTGCCAGGGAGTTTGGGAAGGAAAGAAGGAACATGCGAAGCACAGAGGAATTTTAGGACAGTGAAACTACTCCGTATGGTACTATAATGGTGGACACATACACATCATTATTTTGTCCAAACACATAGAATGTATAATATCAAGAATGAACCCTAGGGCTGGGTGTGGTGGCTCATGCCTGTAATCCTAGCACTCTGAGAGGTCCAGGTGGGAGGATCGTTTGAGGTCAGGAGTTCGAGATCAACCTGAACAAGAGCGAGACCTCATCTTTACCAAAAATAGAATAAATTAGCCAGGTGTTGTGGCATGTACCTGTAGTCCCAGCTACTCAGAGGGCTGAGGCAGGAGAATAGCTTGAACCCAGGAGTTTGAGGTTAAAGTGAGCTACAGTGATACCACTGCACTCTGCCCAAGGTGACAGAGTGAGACTCTCTCAAAAAAAAAAAAAAAAAAAAAGAGTGAACCGTAATGTAAACTATGGACTTTGGATGGCAACAATGTGTTAATATAGGTTTATTAGTTGTAACAAATGATCCACTCTGGTGGGGGATGTTGATAATGGGGAAGGCTATGCATGTGTGGGAGCAAGGAGGTTATGGGAAATCTCTGTACCTTTTGCTCAATTTTGCTATGAATCTAAAATTGCTCTAACAAATAAAATATTAAAAAATGCTATGCCTCCTTACTGAGAGGGATACAGGGTAAAAGAAAGCAATTCTCCTCATGTCCCTTTCCACAGCTATCAAGTAAACAGGGTTAGATCCCAGCAGGCTCTTTCATGGCCAATTAAAAGAATAGTACCTGAGGAAAAGAATAATACATAAGAAACCTGAGGAAAAGAATAATGCATAAGAAATATTGTAGATCTTTGCTAGTTTCGGGCAGAGATTTGGAGACTAAATGTGAGAATGAATTTTGAGAGTGCTTGACCAAAACATTGGATTTGAATTTACTATAATGTTTGCCTTTACCAGAGAGACTTGTTTCAATTTACTGGCTGGATTCATGAGTGTGTTTTTAATCATTTTCTCTGTTGGTTGCTTAAAATCTGGTTTTAAAGTGACCCACTTAAATGATGTTGATTTATCAGAATTCCCTTAGTGCATGGTAGAAGGACCCTGAAGGGATTGTAGGTATATGTAATAGCTGAGTAAGTCAGTTGATAAGAATAGACTGGTTATGAGGACAAGATAACCATTACATATGGCTTAGTTGGTTTCAAAGGGAAAAGCCTATATTTAGAAACGTAAACTATACCCTTATTCTAAGTTATTTTAAAGGGATAACATCATATGATGACAGATCAGCACAAAGTATCCTGTCTTTTTAAAAAGCAACTCAAAGTGCAAGAAACCTTGACTTTATTATCAATTCTATCTTTATATACATGAAGGAGAATATTTTATACAAAACATGAGTAATAGTGACACAGGTTTATGTCACGTAAAATAATAGACAGGCAACTAATTCATATTTAAGTGAGCTAAATTGATGTACCAGTATAATTAGAACAAGAAATTCTCACAGTGAATACAGTGAGAGACGTTTCTACTTGATCTAAATCTGAGTCTCTTCCTATCTTGCTCTTGTATTTGAAGCTGGAGCAGACTTCTCTATAGAAGTCCCATACCCCTTCCCCAGCTGGTCTGCCCTTCATCCAGCTCTGAGCCAATACTTTTACTTTATTTAAGTGCCCTTTGGATCATACTTTAAGAAATATTTATAGTTTAGGAAATTATTTATTCAATAAGAATTATTTGAGCATCTACTATGTATTAGTCACTATTTTAGTTGCTGGGAATAAACAATTGGACAAAATAGATATTGCCCTCCCAGATCTTACAGTGTAGTTAGAGGGGACAGACAATAAACACATAAGCAAATACCTATGTAATAGGTCATGTGGTGATAAGTACCAGAGCGAAAAATAACTCCACACAAGGAGAGATAAGATGTGCTGAGGGGATTTTTTATTTTACGTGGGGAGGTTAGCAAAGTCTTCAGTGATAAAGTGACATTTTGAGCAGATATCTGAATGAAGAGAGGGAATGAGACATGAGGAATTAGAGGAAAGCATTCTGGCAGAGGGCACAGCATAAATTCTGAAGCAGGGGTGTGCTGAGCGTGATTGAGTAGAAGCAAAAATATACTGCAATAGGAGCTCAATAATTGTAGACTGCTTGTCGAAACAAGTAAAAATTGTAGTTGTCTGTTTAGAGAAGAAAATGAGAATAGAAGTAATAGATAGAAGGTCATAAGCCATTTCATCTTCCTTCCAGATCATAAGTATCCATCTACTCACCAAGAGTAACCTCATATCTCCAAATCCAATTTTCAGATGGTGCAGATGTCACCCAAGATCATCCTATGATGGAGAGCCAAATTTACCCTACAGCTCTTCTACCTCCCAATTAGAAGAAATTAATTTGGGGCACTTCATATCTAAAGATCAAGGCAATAACTTCAAGAAATGATATGAAAGAAATAAAATACATGGCTCCTTTCTTTAAAGACCTTATAAACTAATTATGGAGGCAAATATTTCATAAGATGAAATGTGTACGAAAGAAAATAAACATATCTACAATTCCTAAGACATGGAATGTAGCCTTAATGTTCAAATTCAGACAATACATTGGTTGATTATTCAGTCATTTATTTATACATTTACTCATTAAATTAATATTACTTATATTCCTACCAAGCACAGGGCACTGTGTTAGGCACCGTAGAGCAGGAAAACCAGCCTGACCCATTCTCTTTTTCAAGAAAACTATACACCAGGACCTCTCTACAAGTGCATAAATAATTAAAAATAACTTAGAATGTGCTAAGTGCCATCCTAGATATACAGGTAAAGACCAAAGAGAATTTGGAGATGGAAGAAATTACTTGTAAGTAGGAGTCTAGGTGGTTTCATGAAGGTGAATGCTTATTGAAATAGATCTTGAAGATTAGACATGGATTTTAGGTTAAACATGGCACATATAACACATGTATTTTTCTCTATCTACTAAAATAGTAGAAATAAATTAAAAAGGTATAAACTCATAAAAAAGGACGAGAAAGGAAATGACAGCATAAAGACAATGTCAGCAACATTTTAGAAGCTAAAGAGCAGATGTTGAATGGCAATTGTCTTTGAGCCTGGAGAAAGTAGAAACCTTAGGCAGCAATCCAGGGAATCAACAACCAAATATATTCATACTGGAGAAGGCCAGATAAGCACAGGATTTTGAGGAACCAGACCACTGAAGGTGACAGGTATAGCATGGGATTAAAAGCAAGAGTATTGTCTGAGAGACTGTATTAAGAATAGTTGGAGTCCTAGGTACCCAACTTCTTCAATGCTGCCAGGTAACTGCTCCTCCCCTGCCCTGGCAGAAGGCAGCAGGTTTACTCCTTTGTAAGGATAAACTAAAGACACCCTAGACTTGGGGACACCAGGCAAACCTGAGAACAGGAGTAAGGGAGCAGACTGAAAATGGGGCAATTAAAGAGTACTCTAATTGGTAACCTACCAATTTGTGAGGTCCCCTACTCTCAACTCCTCTCAATTATCAGAACATTGTCAGTCATGCCTGTACAGCCCAAACAAAAATTTGGAGGATTTTTCATTTGAGGAACAGTCCTAGAAAAGACCTACAATTGTAAATAAAAATTTTTAAATGAAAAGCTGTATCCATACTTGATTGCCCTACAGCAAAACTCACCTATTGCTAAGCTCCACATAGTAACACAGAGCTATCAGTTAGCACTGTAGTGTCTCACTCTTAAATATAAGTGGACCAAGGCAAGCAAACATCTGAGGAAAGCTTCTAATTAGAGAGACAAAAACAAATAAATGTTTTTTTTAAAACCCTCAAACATAACAGAGACAATGTGGAGAGAAGATCTCAGATAACACTAAGAAGATATTGTAACCTTGAAATACGGACAGGATCACTAGAAAAGTGGGGGCATATTTAGAGAACATGAAATAGTAGTTGAAAATTAAGATTATGATACAAATGAAAAATTAAACAAAAGGGCTGAAAGATTGTGGAAATTTTTCATAAAGTAGAACAAAAATACAGGCATAGAAATAAAATAAAATAGGTAAAAAATTAAAGAATCATCTTGCAGACTTGTTAGACTTTAGGAGGTTAATAAATAATGCTTCTGTCTTCTCTTTCTGAATATAGAACAAAATGAAAAATGGACATAGATGCTAGAGAGATAGAGGTCAAAATGTTTACACTATTGTTGTTAGTTCTATTTGGAGATCACGGCTTTAGTCATGTAACCAAATCACCTTGAATTTTCTCAATTTCTGAGAGTACTTATCTATCAATCATTGGTATGATTGGACAGCTACTCCTCAGCACACACACACACACACACACACACACAGTGAATCTGTGCCTGTAGGTCAGGGCATGGAGGAGCAGAGCAGAATGAATCCTAAAGACGGACTAGATTCAACCAGAGAGAAGGGAAGAGGCTAAGTCCAGCATGCTCAGTTCCATCTGTCAAACGTATCAATCTGGTAAATAATTCTTCCTTTCTCAAAACTATGAATGATAGAGTTGAGATAAACTGGAAAGATCCCAAAGACAACCAGAAAGGAAGTGTGTGCTAAGTGAAAGTAGAAAGTAAATCAAAATGATACTGGACTTCCTAACAGCAACTGTGGAAGAGAGAAGGTAAGGAGTAATGACTGAAAAATTCTGAAGAATGTCTACAGCCATGACCACCTTCAACATGCTTGATCTTATCTGAAAACTTCTGAAAGAAAATGACTTCCAACATAGAATTCTATCTGCACCAATCAATCAAGTTAGAATAAGACATTGTAAGGCATGCAAAATCTCCAAAATTTTATTTTCCAGGCACTATAGAAAGCTATTGGAGGCTATGTGCTACCAAAATAAGAGAGTAGTCAGAAAATGAGGAAGACATCCAAGAAACAGAAAACCCACACAAGAGTATGAAAGGAACTTCCATGACAATGGTAAAGGGAGGGCTCAGGAGACTGCTAGAAAACAAGCAGTATTAAACAGGCACCAGGAGCCATGTCTCCAAGAAAAAAAAAATGAAATTGGTACCATCTGTCGTACTTGGTGTGACAGAACTGAGATTTTTAAAGAAACCATAGGTCATTACACAATTCCACTGTGACCAATGTTTATGTGCAAGTGTAACTCTTAGGGCTAATCTAGCTCAAAAGTGTGATATACGAGTATTTGGATGGTGAGGCATACATCTCTCTCTTTTGCTCACTTGGTTGCTCTCTGTTATTTTTTTTTTAACTGAACAACAGAAGTGATTTTATCTGGTACAGTTCCAAGGTAGAAAAAGTTCAAGGCGGGGCCTTGAACCCGTTCCCTCCTCCCCATGGGGGGGGGGAATAGCGGCAAATATACAATCATAGTAAATTGGCAGAAGAAAAACACAACAGATTCCTAGATGGAGGGGGTTTGCTCTCTGTTATTGAGGGTTAAAACTTCTTATTTTCCTATAGCAAGTAATAAATAATATTTAAAACTGAAAAATCCAAATAGAGTAAAACTTGTTATTGGAAATATGGATAAATAGAAGAAAACACTGAAATTATTAAGAATGTGTTGCCTCAGAGGAACAGGAATTGAGAGTGATAAATGATTAGGAATGGAACTGCTAGTTTTTGTTGCAAGCTCATAGTATTATTTGATTTTTTTAACCTTGAACATATGTCTTTAGTAAACATGAAAATTAAATAAGAAGGAATAGAAGGTATCTTAATATTAGAAATGATGGGGAAGGGCATTAGAAGGATATGCATTGTTTGAAAGGATGAAAAAACATACACCATCAATTATTGCAGCGTAGCGTGCATAAAGTGGTGTAGTAGAAAACAGGTTGTAAAAATAACTTGAGTCCAGGATATGGAAAATCTTGAATACTAGGTTAAGGAGTCTGACCGAATGAAGATTTTTCAGGAATGATATGGAGTGTTTGGAGCAGCACTTTAGAATATTTATTATGGCAGCATAATGGGTGGGGGAGAAAATAAGAAGAATCTGGAAGTTTGGGAGGGTCATCTGGAAGGCTCCTGGAGAGAGACTGAGAACATCAACTGGATTGTGGCAGTGAAAATCAAGAGTGAGGCATGGGCATAAGATAGAGAAGGAGTTAAAAGAAACTTTGAAGTTTTAATCTGAGGTGCAAAGAGAATGCAAATGCAATTAACAGAAAGGGGCATATATATGAAGATTGATTGAAATAGATGATTTAACCAAAAAAGACCTCCTGAAAAAAGATAAATGTTAAGGTTGGCCTGTAAGGATTAGCTGGAGGTTCCACATACCAGAGGATGGTGTCTGCCTCTCCCAGACACCTCTAGGTCACTTTGACCAGCTACTAAACTGCAAAATGTCATACAACTACCTGAATCCATGGCTGAGATGGTTTGTTGCAGCTGTTTAACTACGAAGGTCAGGGACCAGGACAGATACAGAGGCAGAGGCAAGGGAATATGTCTCTAAAAACAGAGAAGACAACAAGAAACAACTAACAGGACGTCAATGCTTTTGCATATAAAATGGCAGAGAAAAAAGTGGAATAAGATCCTGCCCCTTCAAAAATATTCTCAATATTTTGGATTATTGGTCATTGTTTATATTGTTTGATCCTCAAATTTATCTTCTGGATATTGGCTTTTAGAGAATTGATATTTAGTGACTTCACTTGCTATTTCCTTTCTGCTAGACAGCTGGATCTTTTGGACATAATTCTGGGATTGAGATGAACAAGTTGACACAGGAAAGTGACTCCCAATGCTGGGAGCCACTTGAAGTCCAAGTGGGTCCTTGGCTTCGTGTAATAAAGAATTTAGGAGCAAGCCAACAGTATGGAGTGAAAGTGAGATTTATTCAGAAACTATAGCAAGTCTACTTCAGAGACAGAGCAGAGGCAAATTCTCCCTGCAGAAGAAAATTGGCCCACTGGTTCCTGTTGCTTTTCTATTTAGGCAATGGCTTAATTATAGGCTAAACAAGGGGAAGAATACTAATGGAAAGGGTGGTGTTTTCCTGGAACGGGGAGACACCCTCTATTTCTCCACCATCTTGGTTTTAACTGATTGGAATTTGCTCTGCCTCCATCTTGTTTTGATTAGAGTAATCTGAAAGTTTGTTTTGAGACTTCCTGACTCAGTTAGGCAATGCTGCAGCAATGCCCAAAGCAATGCTCAATGCACTACTAGAGGAGTACCTGCTAGTTCCCTATCTCAAAGTGACCGTCATTGGTTTGGCACAATGAGAATTAATTTAGCTCATTGAGGCATCTTATCCTGGCTGATCTTGTGCAAAACTCAGAACCTCCATTTTCTCTCTCAATACAAAATAAAACTGAACAAAACTCAAACCTTATGTAGGCTGGTGTGAGTAGAAAGAGACATTGCCAGAACATACCTCATCTTATTTGGACTTGTATTAAGCAGGCATCATTAGCTATAGAAGCCTACTTAGGAGAAAGGTCACAGAAGAGTTGGTTTCCAAAAGTCCTGAGAGAGGGGAGCAGGTACAATCAGGCGAAGCCTCCAATAAGAGCTACCAAAGGTCTTCTTGTGGGAAGTAAGGTGAATGTAATTCTGGAGGCAGAGAATATTGTCCCCTTATTCTAAGTATGATTCAGAGGCAGATAAAACCAGTTCTCACCCAGTGTGTAAGTGATCCCTAAGAGACTGTCACTGGTGAATAAATCTCCCTGGAGAAACAGTATCAGTTTTAAATTTACCATTTTAATTATGATTATAGATTGCATCAGTTTTTCCACTCATTAATCTCTTCTTAATAGCAAGGAAGGGCAGGATTTACCCAACCAATTTTCAGAAAGCAAACAAATATTGTGTTGATAAATAATAGCTTAACACATCCTAGACACTTTACATGAATTAGCTCATGTAATGCTCCTAACAACTCTTTGAGGTGGACACTATTATTGTCCTCATTTTATAGTTGTGGTACTTGAAACTTAACCAATGTAAGTAATTTGTCCAAGGTTTATGAGATTCGCACATTTCCAGAATTCAAACACTAATGAATGCTTTGCAAATGTCATGAGTAAACATTGGTTTTCTTATGTCTGTAGTGTTTGGGGTATATGCTTATTTGGTCTTTTCAATCATATCAAAAGCTTCTCGAGGACAAGATTCATGTCCTCTTTTTCAACTGGCTTAAGCACAGTGCTAAGCAAATCAATATCCTCCTTTTATTTCTTATACAGGCTGGTACACCTTCAACCCATTTCCATCACATGAAGAGCATCTCAGGGTGAATCACTTCTTAGGACAAGGAAGAACAGAAGAAGCAATTTAAAAAGTGTTTTAAAGGCCAACTCCTTGTTTAAGTATTGGGCAATACTCTTATCTCAATACTTCTTCACATTCACAAACCTCCCTTTCCAGGCTGCCCTTCGGAACTTATTGGATACTGTCATGACTAAGTTGTTCAGAGCTATGTCAGACAATCCCCCTTCTTCCTATTTCTAAATCTAAAGAATCAGGGGATGAAGACAGTGGGTCCAAGGCAGAAGCAGATAGATATAGCCTAAGAGATAGAGAAAATTAATTTAGTTCATTCAGATGGTTCTTCATTCTTCATGGAGAACTTCCGATATAGATATCTGAAATTTTATTTTATATTTTTCTCCTCCAAGTTTAAAAGGACTTAAATAACTGTTTACTAGGCTGGTAAATTCTCCTCTCAGAAAACAGAAAGTTAGCTCAGTGCTTCCTAACCCACAGGTTAGGAAGGTTTGAGACCAGTCTAAATAACTTAATTTTGTTTAGCTCTGTGGCCAAAAACTTCATTCTTGACTCTAATCAAATACAAGACAGATACCATGAAACAAGCAAGTGTCCAAAGTCAGACAGACCTGGGTTTGAAATTGAACTTTGTCACTTACTATGTTTCAGTGAACATTATTGAGCCTATCTTCTCATTTTCAAAGAGCTGATTATAATACCTGTTTGTTGGGATTGTTGGGTTAATTAAATGATACTATATCTGGAAGCACCTGGAATATAGTAAACTTCCAATAATGCTAACTCCTTCTCTCCCCTTGATGGTAAGAAGGTAAATGAATGTTCATGAATGTGCACAAAGGTGTTGACAGCATAGGTGTACCTCACTTTCAGTTTAGCTCTGTAGTTAATACTGTATTTTAAGCTAGAGTTTTGCAAATGTGATTCACTAGCTTCAAAATCACTTGGAGTACATGTTAAAAATGTACATTTCTGGACCCTTGACCAAATAAGAATTAAAACCTCTGAAAAGGAGTCTCCAAAAAGTGTATTTTAACTAGTCCCCTACGTTATTCAAATGCACATTTAAGCTGGAGAATCACTATATTAGAGGATTATTCTATTTTTCTAAATTGCAGAACTAAAGTACAATTCCCAGCAGTGCCAATTAATTTATTTTCTTGGGGATAAAAACCCTTCCTTGAAGACTAAAGGCATATAAGCAAATATAAATTACTCTTGTTATAATTTAGGAATATTTGGAATATCATGTGTAAAACAGATAAAACAATGCTGGGTTCCCGATATGGCTTTCAATATTAAATGTTGAAAGTTAAATAACTCAGCAAGTTTCACCTTTTGCCTTGGCATCCAGAAAGGTCAAGAATTAAATGTGCTCAAATATAAAATCAAGTTCCAAAAGGGCTTTAAGGATTGGGAACATTTTTGTTGCCTCCTACCCCAAAAAAGAGAGAACAAGGAAGAGCTTCAGCAAAGATATCACAAAGAAAGTTCTGGAAAGACCGAGGCTACTCATCTGTCTGAGGCTGGAGGATTTCTTTTTTTCTTTTTTTTTTTTTGAGGCAGAGTCTTGCTCTGTTGCCAGGAGTAGAGTGCTGTGGCGTCAGCCTAGCTCACAGCAACATCAAATTCCTGGGCTCAAGTTATCCTACTGCCTCAGCCTCTCTAGTAGCTGGGACTACAGGCGCATGCCATCACACACAGCTAATTTTTTTTCCTATTTTTAGTAGAGATGAGGTCTTGCTCTTGCTCAGGCTGGTCTCAAACTCTTGATCTGAAGTGATCCTCCCATCTCGGCCTCCCAGAGTGCTAGGATTACAGGTGTGAGCCATCATACCAGGCTGGGCCAGAGGGTTTCTGATGGAAAGTGATGGTGATAAGGTGCAGACTGAGTAGAGAAAGTCTGGAAAGTCATGCTGAAGAATTTGAATAGACTATAAGGCAATGAATGTGATTCCCTTTTACAAAGCACTACATATATAATTTATTTATACTTATGCAGATAAAGTAATAACAGTATTAAGAACTACTACTTATTGTTTATTATGTGCTACATATTTGATAGATATTTTCTATCCTTAAAGTTAGTCTGCAAAATATATCATATCTATTTACTAGATAACACAGCTAGAATGTAGTTACATTTAATGTTTAGTAGAGGTTAAATATAAGGTAAGTGTGGCCTCAGAGCCTATGTACTTTTAGCTCGATAAGTAGAAATAGCAAATGTGCTGGTTTCCACACTTGATAGTTCTATGGCTGAAGATAGGATATTCATTTTGAAACATTCTTGTTGAATATTTGGTCCTTTACAGTGTTTTCCACTCAGATATGTAAATGCAAATGCTAAATTTTGAAGTAGAGTTGGGAAAAGCTTTTGATAGAAATCAACTGATATAGCTTTCAATATTAAATGTTGAAAGTTACATAACTCAGCAAGTTTCACCTTTTGCCTTGGCATCCAGGAAGGTCAAGAATTCAATGTGCTAAAATACAAATACTCTCTTTGGTGTTCCAGTGGTTTACCTACCTATTATACAGCTCTTATCTGTTTTCATGTTTTCAATCTTTCCATTTTGTATCAATCAGGAAAAACTAGGTTATGCTCAGGTAACAAATTAACTCAAAGTCTCTGTGGCTTAAAACCAGGATGATTTATTTCTTGCTCATGACACATATTCACATAGAGCTAGATGGGCCTTTGTTCAGCGTCATTCTCTCTTTGAGATCACTGTGATGGAGCAGCTTCATTGAAAACATTGCTGATCCCCATAGCAGAGCAAAAGAGAGCTCTGGAGAGTTTCACAGTGGCAATTTACTATCTGCACGATGGAAATAGTAGATGTCATTTTACTCACAACTTATTGCCAGAATTAGTTATGTGGGCCCTCTCAAACACAAGGGGACCAGGAAGTACAATATTACCATGAGCCCAGGAGGCTGAGACACAGAGCTATTTGCTAAACAACACTATAACTACTACATATTGTATATATAGTTTTATTGTCTGCTGTCTGAAAATCTTTCTGCAATTTGTCAGAAATAATTCAAAAGTAGAAATTGGAAAAGCTCTCCCTTTTCAGCTTCAAAGATAAAAACAAAGTCCTAGAATTAAAGCGTATTATTTCATGTTTGCAAGGAAAGAAATTACGCTCATACACTACAAGACCGAATTATTAAATTATCTTATACCTTCAATATATATATACCTGTCAAATCACAACCTCTTTCCTTTTCCCATCCACACCACTTATATGAAGCACATAGAGGGAATCAGCTCGATATTTTTATCATAACTACAAGGGTTTTATTTTTTTTTGGATTTACTTTTAAAGCTATATTTACTTATTTATCTATTTAGTAATTAAAGAAAAAGCCAAACTGTGTAGTAGGTGTTAAAGATTCGAAGTCCACCACCACAGGGAGATAGATATGTAAACAAATAATTGCATTCCAGTATTGAAAAGAGCTATGATAGAATAACATATAAGGGAGAATGATAGTAAGCTAAATAGGTACCTTGAACACACTTGGTTTATTTGATGTTCATCCATTCATTTAACACTTACTATGCTAGGTGTTGAAAATGCAATGGTGAATAGGACAGATATAATCACTGCACTCATGGAATTCCACTAGAAAATGTAAGCACTAAATAAATATTAAAAGTAAAAGCAACAAATTCTATGATTGAGGGTGATATGTTCTATGGAAGCATTCATATTTCAAAAAAGACCTGCAATGTGCGAGGGGTTTTTCTAGGTACTGGGAATACAATAAACAAGACAGACCAAGTTCCTATCCTCCAGGAATTTATGTTTTGCTGACAGAAGTTTTCCTGGGAAAAGTATCATTTATCTAATACTAAAGAATATGAGGCCAGGCATGGTGGCTCATGCCTGTAATCCTAGTACTTTGGGAGGCTGAGGTGGGAGGATCACCTGAGCTCAGGAGTTCAAGACCAGCCTGAGCAAGAGCAAGACCCCATCTCTACAAAAAATAGAAAAATTAGTCAAGCGTAGTGGTGCACACCTGTAATCCCAGCTATTCAGAAGGCTGAGGCAGGAGGATAGCTTGAGCCCAGGAGTTTGAGGTTACAATGAGCTATGACTGTACTCTAGCCAGGGCAACAGAATGAGACCCTGTCTAAAAAAAATTATATATACATATATATATGAGAGAAGCAATTACATAACAGAACAGTGAAGTGTCTTACAAGCAGAAATAATAGCATACATAAAGACCTGAAGGTGAAATTCTATATCCAGTTTAAACAACTGCTATGAGCATGTTGGTTTCAGAGACCTGGCTGTATTAAATAGGAGAGGTGCTAAGAACAGGTGATTTGAGGAAGAAAGACCATAGAAACCAGCTCTGCATGACAAGAAGACTTCCTCTATAGTATTTGGGAGAAGGAATATGATTGTCCTCATTAAGATAGTAGAAAAAATCTTGCCTTTTGAAAGCCTACGCTTTGATATGTCAATTAGGAAGAAAGAATATTTTAGTTAAAAATAAAATAATAGGAGATTTGTAGCTGCTTTGACATACTTGTTGAGTCTCTCTGAAACACTCCATTAAAAAGGCAGAACAACTAGAACAGAAATACAAATTAAAAATGTCAGCAATATCCTCAACAAAATGAGGTGATGAGGTATTCTCATAAATTCTCAAATATAAGTGAGTGGGAATTGTACACCACAAACAAAAAAACCTGCATGATATAACAAAAGTAAGAGAGGAAATGATGAGAGAGAAAATGAACTGATGACAGCCCTAAGAGCTGGGAAACCCAGAATTAGTCATAGATATTCATCTGCTAAAGGAGAGGACTCCACCTCAGAGTGGAAGCTCAGCAAATTGATCTAATGACAGCAGCTAAAAGGGAGAGGCTTTACAGGATCCAACTCAGAAGTAAGTACAAGGAGACCATAGGAAGGACAGATATACTGAGGTAGTCTGGGCCCTATGAACTCTTGAAATGAACCAACTTTCTATGGCAAAACCACACACTAAATAAAAATGCTAAGAATAGAACCTAATTGATGAGGATAGGTATACCAGTGGTAAATATAAAATGATTCAGATAAAAATGAAGAGTCAGAAGAGAAAGGAAGCAAATATCAGAATAATAAGCACTTTGTAGGACCAAGCACGGTGGCTTACACCTTTAATTATAGAAGGTCAAGGTAGGAGGATTGCTTGAGATCAGGAGTTTGAGTCCAGCCTGAGTAGAAACAAGATCCTGTCTCTACAAAAACTACAAAAATTAGCCAGGTGTGGTGGCTGCCACCTGTAGCCCCAACTACTCAGGGGACTGAGGCAGAAGAATTGTTTGAGCCCAGGAGTTGGAGATCGCAGTGAGCTATGATGATGTCACTGAACTCTAGCCCAGGTGACAGAGTGAGACTCTGTCTCAAAAAACAAACAAACAAACAAAAACAACAACAACAGAAAGAATAGGCACTTGTGTAAACAACAGAAGAACCATTTTGGGGGACATAAAGCTAAGAAAACTATCTTAGCTAATTCCCTTGCTCATACATAGGAGCCATCTTATAAAAATATAGAAAAATCATGTCAATCAAATATGAGAAATAAGAAAGATCGTGATTGGTTCCTACATAAAGTCATGAGAAAAAAGAGAAGAGTGAACATAGAATTATCATTCCAGACAATGAAATAATTCTAGAAATATATACCCACAAAAGATATATAAACTGTCACATAAACATTTCAAAAAGAGCTAAAGAAATTAAGAAGATGATAGAAACTATGAAAGGTCAGCATAAAAAAGAATTATAAAAATGCAGAAATGAGATAGTTGGACAAAATGAAGATTTAAAAATAAAATTGGCAGAGCTCAGGAGAGAATTATAAGTAAAATAAAAAAATATTTTAGGTATAAAGACTAAACTAGAAGAAACACTGGAATGATTAGCCACTACAGATAAAACCATTAGGGAAACAAATATTAGAATGGAAGAAAGAAAAGAAAATTCAACATAAATGGAGAGAGAGACAGAGAGAGAGGTTGTTCAAAAAACCACACATATTACAATATATGTCATTTCCAAACCAACACTGAAGGAATTTGTCAAGACCAGACCTGCCCTGCAGGAAATACTCAGAGCTGTATTATACATGGAACAGCACAATAGATACTCACCAGTGTAAAATCACCCAAAAGCTAAAGCTCACAGCTCATACAAAACAATAGTATAAGAGGGAAAACAAAGCAATAAAGTACTACCCAATATGATGAACAGAACAGCAGCCCACATATCAATATTATCACAAAATGTTAATGGTTTGAATGGTCCCCTCAAAAGACATAGGCTGGCTGAATGGATGAAAAAACACAACCCAAGTGTCTGCATCTCCAGGAAACATATCTAATCCATAAGGACTGACACAGACACAAGGTGAAGGGATGGGAAAAAATATTCCATGCAAACAGAAACCAAAAGAGAGTAGGTATAGCCATTCTTATGTTATTAATAGATAAAATTGACTGTAAATCAATAATGGTAAAGAAAGATAAGATGGTCATTATGTAATGGTAAAGAGAGCAATTCAACAAGAAGACATAACGATCCTAAATATATATGTGCTTAACACAGGAGCTCCCAGATTCATAAAGCAAATTCTACTAGATCTAAGCAAAGAGATAAATAGTAGTATCATAATTGCTGATGACATCAACACCCCACTGACAGAGCTGGACAGATCATAGAATCAGAAAATAAATAAATAAACACTGGCCTTAAATGGGATTCTAGAACAAATGGAACTAACAGACATTTACAGACTGTTCTACCCCAAACTACTGAATATACATTCTTCTCATCAGCATATAGGACATTCTCTAAGACTGATCATACCTTAGGCCACAAAACATGTCTCAACAAGTTCAAAAAAATGGAAATCATACCATATATCTTCTCAGACCACAGTGGAATAAAACTAGAAATCAATTCCAAGAGGAACTCTCAAAACTACACAAATACATGGAAATTAGCAACCTGCTGTTGAACAATCTTTGGGCCAATGACAAAATCAAGATGGAAATAAAAAAAAATTTTAAGTGAATGACAATGGCAACAAAAGCTACCAAAATCTCTGGCATAGGAAAAAAAGCAGTGCTCAGAGGGAAGTTTATAGCACTAAATACCTACATCAAAAAGATAGAAAGTTCACAAATTAACTACCTAGTGTCATACTTCAGGGAAGTAGAAAAAGAAGAACAAACCAAGCAAAAAGCTATCAGAAGGCAAGAAATAACAAAGATCAAAGGAGAACTAAACGAAATTGAAACAAAAAAATACAAACGATCAATGAAACAAAAATTTGGTTCTTTGAAAGGATAAACAAAATTAACAGACCACTGGCTAGACTAACCACAAAAAGAAGAGAGAGCATTCAAATACATTCAATCAGAAATGAAAAAGGAGACATTACAACTGATACCACAGAAATAAGAAAGATCATCTAAGACTACTACAAATACCTCTATGCACAAAAAATAGCAAATCTAGAGGAAATGGATATATTTATGGAAATACACAACTTCCCAAGCTTGAATCAGGAAGAAATAGATATCCTGAACAGACCAATAATGAGTAGCAAGATTGAATCAGTAATAAAAAAAATCCCCCCCCAAAAAATCCCAGGACCAAATGGATTCACAGCCAAATTGTGCCAGACCTTCAAAGAAGCATTAGTACCTACCCTACTGAAACTATTCCATAACATTGAGAAGGAGAGAATCCTCCATAACTCATTCCATGAAGCCAGTATCACCTTGATACTAAAGACAGAAAAGAACACAACAAAAAAAAGAAAACTACAGGCCAATATTCCTTAAATAGAAATAGAAATAGAAATAGAAAATAGATGCAAAAATCCTTTTTAAAAATGCTAGCAAACTGAATCCAACAGCACATCAAAAATATAATTCACTGTGATCAAGTGGGTTTCATCTCAGGGATGCAAGAATATGCAAACCAATAAATGTGATTCACTACATAGACAGAATTAAAGCAAACAAGATATGATCATCTCAACAGAGGCAAAAAAAGCATTTGATAAAATCCAGTACTACTTCATGATAAAAATCCTTAATAAACTAGGCATAGAAGGAACATACCTCAGAATAATAAAAGCCATATATGACAAACTCACAGCCAACATCATTCTGAATGGGGTAAAGTTGACAGCATTCCCTCTAAGAATTGAAACAAGACAAGGATTCTGACTTTGACCACTTCTATTCAATACAGTACTGGAAGTCATAGCCATAGAAATTAGGCAAGAAAAATAAAGGGCATCCAAATCAGAAAAGAGGAGATCAAACTATCCCTATTTGCCTATGATATGATCTTATATCTGGAAAACCCTAAAGATTCCTCCAAAAGACTCCTATTTTTGATAAATAAATTCAATAAAGTCTCAGGTTATAAAATGTGCACATATCAGTAGCATTTCCATATGCTAATAACAGCCAACTTGAGAACCAAATCAAGAACTCAATACTATTTACAATAGATGCCAAAAAACCAAAAAAGTACCTAGGAATATATTTAACTAAGGAGGTGAAAGATCTCTACCAGGAGAACTACAAAGCAGTAACAAAAGAAATCATTAATGACATAAACATGGAAAATATCCCATGCTCATGGATTGTTAGAATCAATATTGTTAAACTGTTCATACTACCCAAAGTAATTTTCAGATTCAATGCAATTCTCGTCAAAATACCAGTCATTTTTCACAGAATTAGAAAAAATAACTCTAAATTTCATATGGAATTTAAAAAGAGCCCAAACAGCCAAAATAATCGTAAGTGGGAAAAAAAAAATCTGGAGGCATTACATTCCCTGACTTCAAATTATACTACAAAGTTATAGTGATCAAAACAACATGATACTGTTATAAATGTAGACACATAGCTTTCAGGAACAGAATAGAGAACTCAGAAATAAAACCATACACCTGCAACTAATTTGATCTTCAAAAAAGCAGAGAAGAACATACATTGAGAAAAGGATGCCCTGTTCAATAAATGGCGCTGGGAAAATTAGAGGAGCACATGCAGAAGAATGAAACTGGATCCCTATCTCTCACCATACACAAAAATCAAGTCAAAATGGATTAAAGTCTTAAAATGTAAGACCTGACACCATAAAAATTCTAGAAAAGAAAATAGGAGAAACTTTTCTGGACATTGGCCTAGGGAAAGAATTTATGACTAAGACCCCAGAAGCAAATACAACAAAAACAAAAATAAGTAAATGGGACTTAATTAAGCTAAAAACTTTCTGCACAGCAAAAGAAATAACCAACAGAGTAAATAGACAATCTACAGAATGGGAGAAAATATTTGCAAGCTATACATCTGATAAAGGACTAATTCCAGAATCTACAAGGAACTCAAACAAATCAGCAAGAAAAAATCAAATAACCCAATTAAAAAGTGGGCAAAAGACATGAACAATTTTCAAAAGAAGATATACAAATGGACAACAAACATATGAAAATATGCCCAACATCACTAATCATCAAGAAATACAAATTAAAACCACAGTGAGCTATCACCTTGCCACTGTCAGAATGGCCACTATTAAAAACTCAAGAAACAATAGATGTCAATGTGGATATGGTGAAAAATTATCTTCCACGAAACCAGTCCCTGGTGCTAAAAAAATTAGGGACTGCTGGCATAATAGACTTTGTAGACTCCTAAGGTGAGAGAGAGGGTGGTAGAGGAGATGAAGGATAAAAATTAACTATCTGGTACAATGTATAGTAGTCAGGTGACTGGTACAGTAAAAGCCCTGACTTCACCAATATATACAATTCATGCATGTATCAAAAAATCACTTGAATACCCTAAATCTATTGCAATAAAAACAAAACAAAACAAAAACAAGCAAAAAATTAAATAAATACTGTTGGTCTTTTGGTAAAAACCAATGAAAAAGATTCCATTTCAATGAGGGTTTCATTTAAAACTAGCATCTACATATTCAAAATGGCAATAAACTGGCATTTAAGATCATTTTTATGGAGTCTGTTTAATTCACACCCATAATTCCAAAGTAGAACATTTTCTCGAAGGACTCAGGCTTTATTAGGAAATGAAATAAATGAAATCTCTAAATGAAAATAAATGGTCTAAATGGAATGAAATAACCAAAAATTAAATATTGTACTTAAAAGTTCATATTCTTGATATTATGACACAAAGAGTAGAATGATGATGTAATTTAATAATTATGATCCTGCCTTTTATTATTTTATAAATTTCTATAAACAATTTATTAGCTCAAATGGAATATATGAGCCTAAAATTTTCACGGACTCTCATACACACACTCCACATCTTCCTTCTTTGCTTTATTTGTCTCCATAGAATTTATCACAATCTGACAAATTATTTATTTTATGTTTTTATTTGTTTATTTTCTTCCTCACTCTCCTAGATTGTGTGCTCCATGAGGGTAAGGATTTTTAAGGGGTGAGGGGTAGGCTTTTGTTAAACTGCTCAACCCCCTGGCACTTGGAACAGTAACTTGCACATAGAAAGCAGTCAATAAATCTTTGTTGAATTAATGGTCAAAATAATGGGAGATGCAAACACATATAAAGGAAACTAATCAAGTAAGGTTGGCACTTACTAGCTTTAGACATTTGAACAATTTTCCTCAATGTGCTGTATCCCCTCAGCACCTTTGTTTCAGTCCCAGAGATTCAGCAGCCTGTGGCAAACACAACTTCTGACTATCCTTATAAGGTGTTCCTAATTCATTTTTTAAAGAGGATTAACAGGGGTTCCTAATTACTTTCCTTCTGTCTTCTTCAAAAGGCACGTAGGATCCTGCAAATATCCAAATTTCCCTCCTATTTTATGGTGGATTAACTATTCGTTAATTAATATGAACCCTGTTGAAATAAGTTACAGAACTGGACATTATTGGAGCCTAGAGATGATGTAATCTACATCTATATAGGTTTTGAACCTGTGCATACACATGGAAGTTCAATAAATATATGTTGGAGAAAAAGAACTGCGGCCAGTTTAATTGCCCATTGAGCATAGGAATTCCCCATTCACGCAGTTTGTAAGTGATTAGATCAGAATTCACAGTAGAGTAAATACAGTGGAGAATTTAGATGTTTAGATGTATTAATAATCGGGGTTAATGAGAACCTGGTGAGAGGGCAGAATTCACAGTAGAGAATTTAGGTGTTTAGATGTATTAATAATCAGGGTTAATGAGAACCTGGTGAGAGGGAAAAGTTGAGGCCCCACTGGGATTCGAACCCAGGATCTCCTGTTTACAAGACAGGCGCTTTAACCAACTAAGCCATGGAACCCAATAAACAATAATGCTCGGTATTTAATCTGTCCTTGCTATTAAATTAAATGCTGGCTCAAAGTTTCTAAGTTCTAGAACAGTTTACCATGAGAAAATTAACAAACTCCAAGAGTACGTTTTGCTTACTTAAGTGCATCTGAATAAGCAAAACAAACTGGAAAGTTCCAGTCAGCTTGGATGTTAGGACCAATAATGCTTCAATTAGTCCAAGCATAGCCATCAGTAAAAGTCGAGGGTATCTACTTTTTCCAAATGGGATAATATCTTCTAAAAGCAAACTTTGCTGTTATTTCACCTTGTCTTTTTAAACAGATTCTTCATTTGAATATCTTAAGTGCGGATCTCTAACAAAGGAACTCCACTGAAAGACTCTTAAACCGCCGGGTTAGGGCGCAAGGTGTTCGCACGTCACTTGCACTCAGCAAGCACTCATTTGGAGGGGAGAGATCAGTAACGTCAGCTCTTTCCCAAAGTGAGCATCACTCCAGCAGCGAGTACCGTCTAGGCTTATTTTTCTTTGAACCTGATCTCAGCTCACTCTCAGAACTAGGTTTCTGTTTTATTTTATTTCCTTGGGCTACAACCTGGCAAGACCTGGGATCCGTTTGAATGTGCCTGTGGGTTGGGAAAGGTTAGGGAAGACATTTAGGGCTGATTAAAGTAAACTGAGAGTTCGCTGAAATCTCAACCTTGTTTCTAAAATGAACTATTTGAGCAATTAATTCTGAAGTTTCAACAACGATTTATAACTACAGAGCTCAAGGGTGAAAATCAGAAGTCACCTTCATTTCTTTTCCACAAAAGCAAGATGGAAAATTCTCCTGGGATTTAGATTGGGAGTGCGTCGGATCTATAGATAAATTTTAGGGAGAATCGATATCTTTACAATATTGAAACTTTTAAACTCTAAACATGGCATAACACTCCATTTATTCTTTTATTAAATTTATTCCTAGAAATTTGATTTTTATGTTATTATAAATTGTACTTTAAAAATTTCATTTCTATTTTTCTCAACTGGTACGTAAAAATATAATTCATTTGTATATTTATGCTGTACATGGAGACCTTACCAAATTTAATTATTAATTTTAATAGTTTGTAGATCATTTTGAATTTTCCATAGACACAATTTTAATACAGGATTAAATTTATCTTACAGATAAAAAATAAAGTCATCTTCCATTTCTATCTGTTGCTTGAGATGGTCCATGTAACTAAGTTCTTTTGGAAGTAGACACAACAAAATCTGTTGTCAACAGTCAGTGCAACTAGTTTAACAATAAAAGCTCAAATTGGTTACAACTTAAGAAATTTTAAAATAAATACTTATATATTATAAAAACATTAATAGGGATTGGTAACATTTGAAGCTAACTCTGCTGCTTCATCAGTAGAATTGTAAACTCAACAGACACACTGAATTCTCAAACTTGAATCTTATATTAATTAATACAGGCCTTGGGTAAATGATACATTCAGATATTATCATAGAGTGAACAAACCATTTTTAGGCCACCCAAATAGTATTTGTTCCAATGGAGATACCCAGAAATTGGAAAACAGATGGTTATGGCTCTATCTGTAATTGATGTAGCAAAATGAAAAGTCCAAATAATGGAGGGAAATAAATATATAAACGTGAGAATATGATAAATGTGGCAACTCAAATCAATAGAAATAGATGGATTATTCAAAACATAGTGTTGGGCTAACTGGATATCCATCTAGAAAAACAAAAGCTTAAATCAACATGCCACCTGTGATACTAAAATGAATTCCAAATAGATATAAATTTTAAAAGTAAGAAATGAAAAAAAACCACAAATATAATTACTATAAGTGCCAAGACATACATTTTGTATACTTTGGTATATTTTTTATTTACTTTTTATTTTTTTGAGACAGAGTCTCACTCTGTTTGCCCAGGCTAGAGTGCTGTGGCATCAGCCTAGCTCACAGCAACGTCAGATTCCTGGGCTCAAGTGATCCTCCTGCCTCAGACTCCTGAGTAGGGACTATAGGTGCATATCACCAGCCCAGCTAATTTTTCTATTTTTAGTAGGGATGGGGTCTCGCTCTTGCTCAGGCTGATCTGGAATTCCTGACCTCAAGCGATCCTCCCACCTCAGCCTCCCAGAGTGCTAGGATTACAGGAGTGAGCCACTGAGCCCGGCCATACTTTGGTATAGAAAACTATTTTTTTACACAAAATTCAGAAACATTGAAAGTTTGATATAATTTACTACATTAAAAATAATTCTGCCTGAATGTATCCTTATCATCTTAAAAAATGCATAAGTAAAGTGAAAAAAAATCAAATAAAGCTGTTAAGAAAAATATTTGTAACATGTTTTAACGAGTTAATTTTCTTCATAAATAAGTAATTTCTACATTTCAGCAAAAGTTCCAACTCACAGAAAAAATGTACAGTTGATATGTATGCTGAATTCATAGAAAAGGAAAAAACAAATGGCTTTGAGAATATGAGAATATTAATGTTACTGTTAATAAGAGAAATTAAAAAATGAAAATGTAGAACTACAGGTAAATAATCTTTTTAACCTATAAAATTGGCAAGCAAAACCAAAACAAAACCAAAAATAATTGTTTGTGGTAGTGTTGCCTAATGGCACTGAGAGACATTGAATTAGTTTTATGTGGCTTCTGTAACAACTTACAGTACTGCAAACTTGGTGGCTTAAAACAACAGAAGCTTACTTTCTTATCGTTCTGGAGGTCAGAAGTCCAAAATCAGTATCACTGGTCTGAAATCAAGCTGTTGGTAGGGCTGGGTTCCCTTCAGAGGCTCTAGGGGAGAATCCATCTTTGCCTCTTCCAGTTTCTGGTGGATGTCAGCATTCCTTGGTTTGTGGCAGCATCACACCTATCTCTGCCTCTGTGGTTATAGTGCCTTCTCTTCTTTCTCTGTGTAATCTCCTGTGTCTCTCTCTAATATGGACATTTGTGATAGCATTTAAGGTCCACCTGGATAATCCAGGATAATTTTCCTATCTCAAGATAGTTATCTTCTTTTGCAAAGACCCCATTTTTTTTTTCAAAACAAGGTAATATTCAGAGGTTCCAGGAATTAGAACATGGACATCTTTTGGGGGCCATGTTTCATCCAACCACAGGCATCGACATCTTTATTCTTCCACCTACAATCTCTGTGATTTAGGCAAGGGATTAACTGGTCACAACTTCAATTTCCTTTTCTGTAAAATGTAGAAAATATGAACTTCTGTATATTATTGAGAATATTTGATGACTTAATATTTGTAAAGACCCTATGATAATATCTGGGCCTTAGTAGGAGCTAGATGACTCATAATTGTCATTATTAAAGTGTTCTATGCTGGTCAGGGTGTTGAGAAAACAGGTGCTATAGAAGGATAGGGTAATATTTAGTAATATTTAGGGAAGGAAACTAAGACAAGTGCCACCAATATTGCTATCACACATATGATTTGATTTGCCAATTGCACTTTTAGAAAGTTCTCTAATACCACACATTTATGAAATGTGGATATGAGTTAATTTATTCCAACATTATTTATGTTGTTAAAAGTGGCTGGTGAAATAAATTAAGATATATCCATAAAATGAAATACTATGGAGAGAAAACAGAGAAGAAGCTCTTTTTGTATTGATATGAAAATAACTTCAACATGCATGAAGTGAAAAAGGCAAGGTGCAATAGAATGGGTTTGGAAAGTGTGTGTGTGTGCACATACACATATATACACATACATATATACGAAATGTAAGAACAATAGTTTCTATTAGCTCATATATGCAAAAAATATGCCTTGAATGTAATTCAGACTCTAATATGGTTGTGCAAGGGGCCAGAATGGGGTGTCTAGTGGAGCAGGGTGGAGGTGGGGGTAGACTCTGTGTAAGTACTCTTACATTTCTGTAATTTTGAACAGGTGAGTTGCACTTATTTCTGAATAAACATTTTTAAAACATTAAAAGAAAGCCACCCCCATGGAAACGAAGCATTAGATTTTATTTTACCTTTTTTTCTTTTGTTTTGGAGGGACTGTTAGTTGCTCTGAAATCTGTTGTTATAGAATCAAACACCTTAAATTAAAAGGGCCCTTCCCTTGTCAGTATTAAGGTTTAGACGTCCCAAGTAATTTTCAAATAAGCTTGGCAGCGGTGGGATTCGAACCCACGCCCCCGAAGAGACTGGAGCCTTAATCCAGCGCCTTAGACCGCTCGGCCACGCTACCACGTGAGACGCTCCTTGGGGATTATCTTAATGGTTTCTGAATGTTTCTCTTTTTTTTTCTACTGTATTTGTATACAAATTATTCTGTAGCCATCTTAACTACTGATAAAATCTGCAAACACTGCCTGGTTCTGGAGGTCTCCCTGCAAGGGGGAGACTCGCTTTTGCCTCCTGTTTCTGATAACCAAGAGTAAAGAAAGAGGAAGCCAATTCTTAGCATCCATCCAACTCAAGAGAATCAGTCCTTGAGAAAATGATTACAAGTCACCAAGGCCGACGCAGCACCGGGACTCTGAGGATGCTGAGATCAAGAGTCACCAATTTGTCAGCTGCGTTTGTGGGTTCACAATGGAAAGTTGTTTTTAATATTTGCAACCAGAAAACAGAGGAGCTCCCATCCCCACCGACCTGGGACTCGAGTCTTGGTTTGTGTGTCTGTGTGTGTGATTTCTTCTTGTGAAAGGCATAAAAAGAAACAACTGTGCAAACAAACCTTATGCTTTTTTTGCTGAATGTGTTCATGGCCTTCATTCCCAAAGTTCAAGGCGGGGATCAGTTTGCATTTGGTGCTGGGCATCACGTCCTCTCCTTTCCCTGAGTGTACGTGTCCTGCCCGCTCCAACACCACAAACGTGATCTGGGCGAGTCCACCGAGCTCTTCATTCTGTGGACCCAGCTCAGTTCCCTTCTCTATGTTATCTTCTAGTTATCTCTTTCACATTCTGTGATGGGGCAGTGTGCAATCTAATGAATTCATGTCTCCCAGCAGTAAGTGGTGTTTAAGGCATAGTGGGAAAATCCACTGTATTGTATATTTATTTAATCAATGGTAAAATCCCGAAATGATTTTGATAAATCTTATACTCGGAACAATGGTAAACATAAACTCTTATTTTGTACCCCATTTTGAAAGTCTAATTTTTCAGAACGTTCACACAAATTTAAGAGTTAGAATCAATTATTTTCCTGAAAAAGGATATCAGCAGTGCCTTCTTAGCGCAGCAGGCAGCGCGTCAGTCTCATAATCTGAAGGTCCTGAGTTCGAACCTCAGAGAAGGCATGTGGATTTTGCTACTTCTATATGCTCTTGCTTGAGAAAGCAGTTTAGTAGCAAATAAAAAAAAAATCCCACCCATTAAGCTTTCCAGTTTGAAATCTGGATTCCTGGAGGACTCACAGACGATGTAATTATAAATGACGCTGTAGTCCTTTAAGAATTTTACCAGTTTCATTTGGTACCAACTTTGTTAACTACACAAAGAATGTAGTATTTTGTAAATACACTGACTACAGTGCATTACATAATATCATAACCTGTTCTTATTACTACAAATCTGTATTAGTTGCCCATTGCTGCTGTAGAAAATTGTCACAAATTTAGTTGCTTAAAATGACACACATGCATTATCTTCAATTTCTGGATGTCAGAAGTCTAAAATGGGTCTTAGGAGGCTCAAATCAAGGTGTGGCAGAGCTGCCTTCTTTCTGGAGGTTCTAGGGAAAAATCCATTCCTTGCCTTTTCCAGCTTCTAGAGGCTGCCACATTCCTTGACTCATGGCTACATCCCTGATCTCTGCTTTTGTTGTCACATCTTCTCTGACTCTGGGGAATCTCATGCATTCCGATTGATGCGTCCCTTTTGGTGATGGAGATTGCAAACTCAGATATCTCCCGCTGGGTGGCGCAGTTTGAGAAAACTCACCACAGCCCTGCTGTTGCAGCCAATGTTTGCCAGCATCCAACGACAGAACCAACAGGAGGAGACTGAGATAAACCTATGCCACTCTTAGTTTGGGTTGATAGGATCATGAGAACTGTATTCCCAACTGCGGGAGACTTCTCCAAGAGCTGCCATGCCTGTTCCAGCCAACAATTTTTTGATACCCCTCACATTCTCCATCTTGGATTCTCAAAAGGTTTTGTTACCAAAAGTTTGGTACTTGTCCCCAAGGCTGAATCAGGGAGAGCAAAGAACAAGAACAAGTGGTTTGAAAAGGAAAAAGAAGTTTATTAATTTGCTGGCAAATGAGGAGGGCAGTGGACTAGCATCTCAAAGACTATCATCCCAACTTTAAGGGCTTTTTAAAAGGGAGTGTTTTCTGTAGATGGGCTCAGGTCTATTTGACCAGTGTCAGGTGTCATGGCTTCAGGGCTCTTCAGAGCACCCTGTGGGGCCCCTCTTTTTCTGATTACTTATATGTCAAGCACAGAAATGGGAGTTTAAAAGAATTACTGGAGAGGAAAATAGAAAAACAAGCAGTGCTTTTAGGTATCCAAGTGAACAGTTTTAAGATTACAGTTGGAAAATGAGAGCTGAGCAGTTCAAATATAGCTTACTGCATGAACTGTCGTTTGCTGGGCGCTGGCGGGTAGTACCAATCTTCACAAATGGCTCAAACTAAATAAGCAGGGACCGTCTTAGGCAAAGCAAATGCTTCTCAGGTCATTCACTGGGCCCTTTCTACTGTTAACACACATGCAGGGTCTTCTGCTGCTATGACTGGTGATTTTAGCCGGCCTTATCTCCTGTGATGACAATCTTGTGACTCTTGTCTGGACAATTCTGTTGAGCCATCTCCTATGGTTTAAGATACTAGAAAACAAACAGCAAAGAACATTTTTCTGCCCCTTTGATTACTAGACTCAGGCAGGAATACAGATTTTAATTCCCCAAAAGGGTGGGAGGTTTTAAAGAGACAATTTGTAAAACACTTTGTTGCTCTTTTTCAGAACTTTACCTCCGTTAAAGTTTCATTATCTGATGCACAATGTAAATGCCTTCCTCAGATCTAAAGCTCGTGGGTTGAACTTTTCCATGTGAAAACTTTGATTGAGTATGGAGGATTACTAAAAATACTTCCAAAGTGAGTTTCTTAGGTCCCTAAAGCATACCCTAAGACAAAGGATGTGACTTATTGAAAAAATGGTTCTCAGATGAGGAAAGAGAAGTAACAAAACAAAGATATGTTCTCACATAAAAGTCTCTCTTGGCCTGACCATGAGACAGAAATTCTGGGATACATATTGCATAGGACTATATATTGCATGACTTATCAATGGTCATTGAGTCAAGGGACTTGTACTTTTGAACTCCGTTCCCCACCAGTCAGTTATTAGCTGCTGCCAGGAATGGAATGGTGGTATAATCTACTAGGTGTCTCCAAACAGCCAAGGGCAATTCACTGGAGAAAGTCACAGAGTTATATCATTGGGGGACAGGTGTAGTACCTATTAAAAAAATAAAATGGGAAGAAGAAAAAAATTGGGAGGAGTACCAAGATCTTGTACTACCGTAAAACAACTAGGTGAGTGGAAGATACTCAAGGTCTGTAATTTTAAGCTGGAGTGTCAGTGTCCTATATATCATCTATTAATTTAGTAGATTTTATTTACTTGCTAATACAAATCACTAATTTTGTTTTAATGCTTTGTATCAGTTTTCTAGGGCTGCCATAACAAAAATTGCCACAAACTGAGTGGATTAAAATGACAGAAATTTGTTCTCTCACAGTTCTGGAAGCCAGAAGTCTGAATCCAAGGTGTGCACAAAGCCATGTTCCCTTTAAAGGAAGAATTCTACTTTGCTTCTTTCAACCTATGGTTTGTTGCAATCCTTGGTGTTCCTTGGCATGTGGCCCTAGCTGTGACCTCTGCCTCCACCTTTGCAAGGCCTTCTCCATAGTATGTCTGTGTCTCTGTGTCCAAATCTCTCTCTTTCCTCTTGTAAAGACCCCAGTCACTGGATTATGGCCCACTCTAATCCAGTACAACCTTATTCTAATGTAAACTAAAATAAAATTCAAAGCCCCCAAGCCAAATGAATGGACTCCCTCTTGGTCAAGGGGACCCCAGAAAATCCTTAAAACTGAGTTGCTGGCCATGAGGAAAAGGGACGCCTAGTCATGTCACCTCCCTTTTGGAGTTACTCTTTGGAACAATAAAATACTAAATCATTAATAGGACCTAAGGCCATGCAAGACAAAGTTTAAACCACATCTGCAGGCCATCAATTTACTTAACAGATCACTTTAGTCTAGTTACATGTCTGGTGGCTTTTCCCTGATTAATAGATTTCCTTATGTGAAAACATTTCAAGCCTTTGGGTTTAGGCAAAGCTTCATTTCTTTAACCAATTACAAATCAAAGAATCTTTAAACCCACCTATAACCTGTAAACTTCCCCCCACACACACACACCCCTTTCAGATGTCCTGCCTTTTTGAGCCAAACCAATGTATGTCTTCCATGGTTTGATTTATGATTTTACATGTGATTTCTGTCTCCATGAATGTATAAAGCTAAACTGTAACCTGGCTACCTTGGACACATTTTCTCAGTGTTACTGCCCAACCAGGTTTTATTGCCTGCTGCACAGAGAAGAGCCAATTCACTGAGACAGTTGGGGCTGCAATGGAGAAAAAGTTTAATTCTGCAGAGGGAGAAGCGAGGAGACGGGAGGAATTTCTCAGATCTGCCTTCCCAAGAATTTGGGAGAAGGGTTTGTAAAGATAGTTTGGCGGACAAAGGATTAGGTAATTGAGTCTGCCAATTGGCTAGGTTCAGGGTGAAATTTTAGGATTGTAGAAATCATCTTCTTGTTCTGAATCAGTTCCTGAGTGGGGGTTGCAATACCAGTTGGGAGTCAGTTTCTTGGTATGGGCCCCTGGTCTGGGTGGGTCATCGATTCCACTGGAATGCAGGGCCTGGAAGATATCTCAAAAACTACCCTTAGGTTTTGAAAAGGTGATATTATCTGTGGAGAAAGTTAAGAATCTTTATGACCATCAGCTATGTGACTCTGAGTAGCAATTATAGGAAAGCAAACTAGGGGACAGTAGCTGGTTATTATTATTTTCAGCTATGCCTGTGCCTTTGCAAAATTTAAACCTTTACCACAGTTCTCACCTTACACCCCTTTATTAATTTGTAAAGGGTGGTTTCATCAGGACGTTTTTAGGCCATGTACTCCATATAGTCAGTCCCACACATTTGGCTCAGAATTAACCTCTTTAAATTATTTTACAGAGTTTGGGTTTTTTCCATTAACAATTACTTGATTACTTCTGCAAAGACCCCATGTCCAAATAAAGTCACATTCACAGGTACTGGGGTAAGAACTTCAACATATCTTTATGGGGGACACAGTTCAACCCACAATATTGTTGAAACCACAGGGGGTTTCAATCTAGGTCCAGTTACTCATCCCTCGAAGATCCAATTACTGGGACAACAAAGATTGCCAAGGAAGAAAGGAATTTTTAGAAAAGAATTTTTAGATGTCTTGTTGGGAGAATGGGAGAAGCTGCCTCAAATCCTGCCTCAAATCTGTCTCTCTGACAAATGAAGATCATGGGCTTTTAAAG
This sequence comes from Cheirogaleus medius, assembly GCA_008086735.1. Lineage (NCBI taxonomy): Eukaryota > Metazoa > Chordata > Mammalia > Primates > Cheirogaleidae > Cheirogaleus > Cheirogaleus medius. The sequence continues at coordinate 17,730,207 of VBSM01000413.1, forward strand.
GAGGGACCATGTGCCTTGGGGCAGGTCGTGGTATAACAAGGGGCTATTGTGCATTGGCAACAGGTTGTGAGGGATGGTGAATGTTGGCATCAGGATGTTTGTCCAGGGGACTTCAGAATCTCAGCTCCTTTGTCTTGCATAAAATCCACCATTTCCATGAAATAACTCAAAAGGTCAAGTAGTTAGCTAAGGGAGAGGATTGCAATAATCTTAGGGGGTTATTGAAATTTTTTCACAGAGGTGGTTACAACATGCTTGAAATTTTACCTGTAAATTTAGAATAATACCTGAGAAAAGAAATATAGCTCAGAGTAGTCTGAGCTATGTGAGATACATAAAATCAGGCCCACAGAGACTAGAGTATGGGACTTCAGTCACAGCCTTCACAAGCATGGTGGGAGGAATTGCTTAAAGACATTTTTTCTTGACTTGCTGCCTCACCCATTATCTTTAAGATCCTGGAATTTGTGGTACTAAAGAACAAGGCATAGCCAATCAATAGCTTTATGTTATTTTAATGTAAATTCTTGGTAAGCCACTCAGGAACTGCCTCTTCTTTTTCTTTAAAATCCACTTGTTGCCTGAGCAAGAGTGAGACTCTGTCTACAAAAAATAGAAAAAATTACCTGGGCGTGGTGGCTCTTGCCTGTAGTCCCGGGTACTAGATAGGCTGAAGTAGGAGGATCCCTTGAGCCCAGGAGGTTGATGTTGCAGCGAGCTATATGAAAACACTGCCCTCTAGCTGGGGCAATAGAATGAGACCCTGTCTCAAAAAAAAAAAAAAAAAAAAAAAAAAAAAAAATCCACTTGTAACTGCTGCTAATTGAGTTGCCCTAAATAGGGCAACTTGAATCTATGCAGTCCTCAAGCTTGGCCCAAATAAACTCTACTTATATTAATTTTTCCTCACCAGTTTCCTTTTAGGTTGACATATCACATAGCAAAACAAATAGAGTAAAAGGATTAAATGCTTGGTCCCAAAAAGTTGTTCAATAAACAAGAATAATGATAAAAATAACAATATAGTGAACTTTATTGCTTATTTATGTGCTGAATATCCTTCTAAAATATTTCATGTATATTTATTCAACAGTCCTCCCATCACCTATATTAGGCTTATTATTAGGTAAGCTTACTACTATTTCCATTTCACATATGAGGAAAGTGATGCTCATGGAACTAAAGTAATTTGCCAGAGGTTTCTTAGCTACCAAGTGGAGCACTAAAGTTTGAACATAGGCAGTGTGACCTAGTTCAACAAAGTCCCAATTAAAATGGACAGAAGTGAGGTCCAGACATAGGGGACATTTTTCAGTGATTTTATCTTGCTACTTATGATGTTTAGAGTAATACAATAGCCACATTGTGAATATTTTTCATTAAAAATTTAAAAAATAATGCATTTAAAACAGTGTTGCATAAAACAAACAAAAATTTTTAAAAATTTAAAAAATTTGCCAGTGATTTTACCCAAGAGACAGGTTGACACTCTCTGTTTACCCTACTCCCACCTACACTTTCCCCATATGTTTTCCTTGCTTTATTTTTCTCCATAACTCTTAACAGTATCTGATACACTTATTTATTTTACAAGTTCATTTCGTTATTTTTTGTGTCACTCCCACCAGAACGCAAGATCAATGAGAGAGTGATTTTTGTTAGCTTTGTTCACTGCTGTATTTCTTGCCCTTAGAAAAATACCTGGCACATAAATGTTAGTGTTTGTTGAGTGAATGGATGAATGAATGGGAGACAGAAAGGCATAGAACTTCCTAGGGCTGAAGCTAAGCAGCTTTAGATATTTGTCAGAATTCTCCAACCTATTTTTTTTCCCACAGCAACTTTGTCCTAGCTTTGGTAGTTCTTAAATCGAGGAAATTTTAGCTTCCAGTTGATCATCATAAGGTTTTCCAGTTCTTTCCTTAGGAGGATTAACATGTGCATTAGACTGTTCTTCCTCATGTCCTCTTTAAAGTGGCCAGCATGCTCCTGGAAACATACTAATTTTCTTTTAATTTATCTTATTTTATGAAATCAATTATAGAGCTAGAGATTGTTGGAATCTAAGGGACTATATATATATCTATATGTCTGGGTGCTTTAGTGCTCAAAAACATTTAGCCACAGTTTAACAGAAAACATGAAAATTGATTGATGTGCGGTCACATGCTTTATTCTTTGGCATTGTTTTGCATTTAAATTGTCATCTCCCTAAGAATTTGCTTTTCAAAAGTAAGGAACAGATTGCAGTTGAACAACTTTTAACGTATCTAATTGTGTTCTACCGCTGTAAGTTTGGTGAGAATTTTAGGGGATCAATGGGAAGACACAGTAACTCGCAAACATAAAATGATTTTCGGCCAGACCTGATTTCCTCTGGAAAAGGCAAAGGCCCTACTGGGAGTCGAACCCAGGATCTCCTGTTTACGAGACAGGCGCTTTAACCAACTAAGCCATAGAGCCACGTGAAAGGAGCTTTTTAAACCGAATCTATCTCATTTTACTCCGACAAAAATGAGTTTACATCCAAGCATTTAAATGTTTCTTTTGAAAATAACTTGAAAACAAGCAACTCCAGGGATATGCTTCATTCACTTCCTCAGTCTCTTGAGGCGACCTACACAGGGAAAGTATTAGGCGGTTGCAGCGTTAGACAAAGGATTTTCCTATTATTCCAAGGAAGAGCATTACAGAAAGTCGAGGCTATGCAATATGTGGTAAAGACCATTAAAAGAAATATATATGCACACATATGTATATATACATATATTATTATATATAATTTTTGAAAATCTTTTAATCTTCAAAAATTTGTATAAAATAATGAAATAAAGTAACTATGAAACAAAGTAACTCGCTTGAGGTACGAGAGACTGCCGGACGTGTGAGAGGAGGACACCCGTCTCTCTCGCCGAGCTGAGGACGCCGGGCGTTAAGACCGTCTTCAGCCGCAGGTGTCGGCGGGTTTGGCTCTTCTTCAAGTCTGTCCCGCGTGGAGCCCTCTGGAGGGGCGCGGAGGTGGCGAAGGGGCAGGGAGACAGGACTCTGCGCAATCTTAAGAAATTCATTTGGTGGACACTTGAAAAATTGGATCGAGAAAGAGACATTTGTTTGGCCCAGTTTTCTCCGACCCTTTGTCCTCTTCTGTTCCTCCCGGCTTTTTTCTTTTTCTTTAAACTCAGGCACTGCTGAAAATCAGCTCGCATGAGAGATAACGCGTTCTCGTCTCCAACCTGGTCCTCGCGTCCCATCCCCTCGCCCCCAGCGCTACTCCCACCGCTCCAAGGACGCCCGGGCCGCGGGCTGTGAACCCGATCCGGACCCGGCGCCCTGGAGAAGGCCCCCCTAAGGCCGGGGAGCGCCAGGCATCAAGCTTTACAGGCAGTAAAGTAGGTCGTTTAATTTTTAGTATCATTATCTCTCAACAGATGAAGACACTGAGAATCAGAGACTTTATATGATATACTCAAGCTACACATCTTCATAGAATAATCACAGAAGTAAATGAAGGGGCTGTCAAATGGTTTTCCACTGAAAAATCTTGCTGATTTATAATCACCAAGAAAAGTCCTCATTCCCTTAGGTAAGTGCTGTCAAATCATCAAGGATCAGATAATTCTTGTGGCTTGAGTAGTTCCAAGGTATGAGTGGAAAACTGCCCAATTCACTCATTAGCATCACCAAAATCCTGACATAAATAGCATCCAAACTAAAAACAAGACAAAACAAATCAAATGAGAACAATCGATTCATACATCTAAATATCAACGTCTTAAATAAAATATTAATAAGTACAATCCAGTCTGTGTGTATAAAAATAATTAATTCAACAGAAACAAACAAAATTCACCCCAAGAATTCAGATTTTTTTTTAAGTGGCAAAACTCATCACTTAACAAACGCTGCATAGTGATTTCATGACTTCTGTGGTTAAGTAGAGAGGCGGAACGTCTCCCCAACCTCTATAAACACTTCAGACTCCTATTTGGTGAATAGTCTCTATTTTTCCTCAATAATGACAAGGCAGGCCTGGCACGGTGGCTCACGCCTGTAATCCTAGCACTCTGGGAGGCCGAGGCGGAGGATTGCTCGAGGTCAGGGGTTGGAGACTGCCAGAGCAAAAGCTGAGACCTCGTCTCTACTAAAAATAGAAAGAAATTAATTGGACAACTAAAAATGCATAGAAAAAATTAGCTGGGCATGGTGGCACATGCCTGTAGTCCCAGCTACTAGGGAGGCTGAGGCAGGAGGATTGCTTGAGCCCAGGAGTTTGAGGTTGCTGTGAGCTAGGCTGACACCAGGGCACTCTATCCCGGGCAATACAGTGAGACTGTCTCAGAAAAAAAAAAAAAGTAATGGCAAGGCAGTTTTCAAAATTGTCTGGATTAAAAAAACACTCACAAGTGAAGTGAAAAGACAAATGAGTAGCTGGCAAATAATAATAATAATATTCACAGCTCATTATATCCATACATTTTTAATATAGAGATAATATATATTAATGAAAGAAAAATGAAACAATCCACCAGAAAAATGGAGAAAGATTACAACAGACATTTCATAGAAAGGAAAAGTAAGTGGCTTAAAAAGTTTCAAGATTTTTATCTCATAATATTAGGAAAAAACAAAATAAAAGTACAGTGAGATACTATTATTCATTTATGAAATTGGGAAAAAATCCTTTGTTATAGACATAGGTATATAATCTTGATTGTTCTCTTTATTCTTCTGAGGCAAAAGAAAAATAAACTGAAAATGTTATTCTTCTAAACTGAAAATTCAGGCCTGTTTTCTTATCTATTAAGTATAGGTAAACTTGGTAATATCCTTACAGGATTTTTATGAAAATCAAATGTCTTAATAAGTGTAAAGGTAGTAGATACTCAGCACCTAGTGAGCCCTACATGAATGCTAAAAGTTACTATTTAATAAACTGAAGACTATAGCATGGCAAATGGGTACTCAAAAGTTTCTGGTAGGCATAAAAATGCAAGATCTATCAAAATTACCATTACCTAATTTTGACTTATCCATTCCACCGATAGAAACTTTCCACAAACATACGAAATGTTCAATATATAAGGTTCTTCACAGCAGTGTTGCTTGAATGGGAAAGAGTAGCTGAATGGATGAATTCAATGGAAAATTAGCCACTAGAGTAAAGGAGAAGGGGGCTCTTGATAATTTTCTACGTGAATCACTCCAGGATATTTGAAATAATTAAGGTGTCTAAGAGTGCCTAAGAGTGTGTTTGGTACACTATCGTTTGAGTGAGGATAATGATATACAGATGGGGCCCCTATTTAAGATGGCTAAAATTGTGATGGTTCAATTTAGAGTTTGACTTATGATTTTTCAGCTTTATAATGAGTTTATCAGGGTATTAAGTGCATTTTTTACTTAAGATTTTTTTTTTTTTTTTTTTTTTTGAGACAGAGTCTCACTCTCTTGCCTGGGCTAGATTGCCGTGGAATCAGCCTAGCTCACAGCAACCTCAAACTCCTGGGCTCAAGCAATCCTCCTGCCTCAGCCTCCCAAGTAGCTGGGACTACAGGGATACAACACCACAGCAGGCTAATTTTTCTATTTTTAATAGAGATGGCGGTGAGATGGGGTGTCTCCCTCTTTCTCAGGCTGGTCTTGAACTCCTGACCTCAATGTTATCATTATTATCATTGCATCAATATTGGTAATTTATATTGTCGTAAATTCTATGTCATTCACTTTGCTTAGATTAGCAGATATAGAGATATAAAATTATAATATTTGATTTTTACTTAAAATGCGAATCTATGTGAATCTATCTCCTTTATCATTTGTGAATCTATCTCCTTTATCATTACTAATATTGAATTCTGATTTTGTATTTTACCTTGATTAGACATTCCACAGGTTTGTATTTTGGTTTTATTTACCAAGAATACTTTCTTAGTTCTCATAGTATGTAAGCAATTTTACTCTATTAATTGCTTTCTTCTACTTCCATTTGGTAGGTGTTTTTTGGTCTTTTATTTGCTTCTAAAGTGAAATACTCACCAGTAATTCAATCATTTTAAATTTGCTCATTTTCTTTAAAAAAAAGCATCTAAAGTTATAAATTTTCTCCTCTGACCTGCTGTAGTAGCATACCACCGGTAATAATATATGTTGTCTTATTACCATTGTATTCTACATAGCTTGTAATTTCAGTTTTTATTTTCTCTTAGAGCCAAGATATTTCAGGAGCATTTGATTTTTTTAAGTATATAATTTTATATTCTGATTCCTATCCTTGTTTTTTGTACATTATTAATTTTCTAACATAAAAGATATTTTGACATTTTTTACTGGACTGATTTATAGCCAATTCATGGAATTCTGGGACAATTTAAAAATTGTATATTCTCTATTTTTTAGGAAATAATTTGTTTGTGTTTATCAGGTCAATTTTATTGATTATTATTTAAGTATTTTATAATATAACTTATTTCTTTGTAGACTGAGAGCAGTGAATTAAAGCCAATTATTAATTTCTATCTGTCTTTATACTTGGCGTCTCTGCTGAATTTCTGCTGAATGAAGGTTGCTGCTTTATTTTACTGAGCATGAATATTAAAAAAAAAACCAAAATCCTTATGTACACTTAAATTGTAATTTTTAGCATTTAAAGGTACTCTTCTTTGTCTCCTTTAATGGGTTTTGTCCAAAATTTCACTAAACATGATATTAAGTCCTTGAGTTCCTACTTGTTGTATGAATTTGCCTGATATTTTTGTCTGTCCTTTATTTTCAGTTTTCCTGGTTGTTTCCAAGCCTTGTGGTTAAGTGGCAAGCAGGGGAAAGGCTTTGTGACACAGTGTATGTAGGAAACAAAGAGCTCAGAAGACTGGTTGCTGGTCTTCACAACATCTTAAAAGCCAATGACTCTAAGAGATACTCAGTCTTTCGCTGGTTTATCTGACCATAGCAAAAATTGCAATTGAGATATTGAGTAGAACAAATGTGTGACTTTATAGAGAAATTCCTGGAGGAATGGAATCTGATTCAAGCCAAGAGCTTCCCAGAGACTTGAATAAAATATGTTTCTAACCTTAAAATCTAGTGCAAGTGGAAGAATCAGGCTTTTAATGTTGATCCTTTCTAGGTTCCATCTTTGGTTGTCCTACTTTTTCTGAGATAATACTCAGAAAAATGTTCTATAGTTTCATATGTTTGAACCCTCCAAAGTAGGCTGATGACTTCTAAATATCTTTCTTCCATAGACCTCTTTAGAACTCCATGGTTATAAGCAACTGCCTACAAGACGTCTACCTTCTTATCTCACAGACACCTTGGACTCATCAAATCCCTCCTGCTGTTGCTCTTCTTGAATAGCATCATAATCTATTCTGTTAAACTGAAAACTATAATTACAGTAGATGGTTGTCCTTCATTTATCCTCTCCTCCTGCATTTATTCAAGTGACTATGATGACACTACTGCTTAGGCTAAAGTAGAGATCCTTCCCTAACTAGTCATGGCAATTAGTACTGACATTCTAAACAGAACCTACTATTGTGAAATCATAATTTGATGGAATTGAGAGGTTTTGCTATTAATTCAGTTAACCTATTAGTGAGTCAGCTATTCCAAATAAAAAGTCTTAGTTTTAATTTGGTATTTGTGTGTGTGTGTGTCTCTAAATAAGCTTTTATTCTAAGTAGACCAAAACCTAAGAGTTTTTTTGTTTGTTTGTTTGCTTGCTTGCTTGTTTTGTTTTAAGAGATAGAGTCTTGTTGTCCAGGCTGGTCTCAAACTCCTGGGCTCAAGCAATCCTCCTGCCTCAGCCATACCACTATGCCAGCCAAACCTAAGTTTTTGAATGGACAAAAAAAAAAACAACAAAAAACAAAACTGGATCAAGTTTGGCATAAAGGGATAGTCCAGGGCTGGGTGCAGTGGCTCACTCCTGTAATCCTAGCACTCTGGGAGGCCAGGGCAGGAGGATTGCTTGAGCTCAGGAGTTCAGGACAAGCCTTGGCAAGAACAAGAACCCTAAAAAATAAAAAATTAGCCGGGCATCATGGCACGCACCTGTAGTCCCAGCTACTTGAAAGGCTGAGGCAGCAGGATCCCTTGAGCCCGGGAGTTTAAGGTTGCAGTGAGTTACAACGATGCCCCTGCATTCTAGCCTGACTCTGCCTCAAAAACTAAAAATTTAAAAAAAAAATTTCAATGACCCCTATGTATTCCTCTCTCTTAATTTAGTACTTGACCTTTTTGATAACCTTTTGAGTTCTTTCTCAGAAATAGTGGATTTTCTGCAAGACAAAGGAACTGAGATACTGAAGGCTCCTGGACAGAATTCCCGACAAGATTCCCCATCCCCCATAATCTGCCCCCATGCATCTAGCTCCCCATTTGTTACACCACAACCTGCCCCAAGTCACATGGCCCCTCCTTTAAACACACATGATCTCCATTACTCAGAGAGATGGATTTGAGGCAGCTTCTCCCACAAGAGGTCAGGTTTCATCTTATTGGGGCTTGTCTGGAATGGTGTTGCTCACGGTTTGGTGGCTGTGGAGTGGGGAGAGACCAAAAGCTTCCCTTAGCACCTGCCTGGCCATGTTTGCTGGTGGGCGGCTTTGGACTCTCCCGCCTCCATCACACTATTAGTGGCCTCCATGGCATTGGTGATTGCCTCCAAAAAAAGGAACTCTGGATTTGGATTTTGAAAGTTGTACCCTGGTGCATGAGTGCTATTTGAAGGTACCACACAGTAGGGGATGCCCCTGTCAGTTTAGAGAATTCTGAGGGAATTCCCATTTGTTTTGGATTGGATAAACCCCCAACCATTTATGAGGTTGTGGGCACTCCCAGGGCTTATTAGTTGAAACTGCGGTTTGTATATTTGGAACCTCTTAAGCCTCTCTTTATGTTGAGTGTTTATCTGTATTGGTGTATGTATAAATGTGGAGTCTGCTAAGCTCTTTTTCTCTATTTTCTTTTTGCTGTTGATCACATTATTAGTGCAGTCCAAGGTCTTGGAAGTTGAAAGACATCTCTGATGGTAGTTTGTCTTGGGGCAGGTTCTTATGTCTCAGCAACTGGACCTAGATGAAAACTCCTTTGCAGTTTCAAGAAGAGGGTCTTACATCAGGAATGGGCTGCTTGTCAAATCTGGGAATAATGTGATTAGAAAGAATCCAGAATCTCCCCAAAAGGTTTTTTTTTTTTTTTTTTTGAGACAGGGTCTTGTTCTGTTGCCCAGGCTGGAGTGTAGTCGTGTCATCAGAGCTCATAGCAATCTCAAACTCCTGGGCTTAAGCAATTGTCCTGCCTCAGCCTTCCAAATAGCTGGGACTACAGGCATGTGCCACCACACTCAGCTAATCCCCCAAAGTTTTGTGATCAACAGAGCCTTAGTAATTCTAGATGCCTCATAGGGTATTTATGGGTTAGTATGTTTATGGACCCAATAGCTCCAGTTTACTTGACTTACACGACAGGTTGTGGGAACTTCTGGTTTGAAGGAAACGTTCTGTACTAGTGCCTGTTATGGTAATGATGATAATCACCATGATAATAATAGTAAACTTCTAACTACTACAACAGACTGGAACTCTTGAGACATTCCTGGGCAGTCTACCCTCTCCCAGTAGTTTCTCTGTGTAGCTTTCCTTGGGGGCTGAGCTCTGTTATAGAGATAGCTTGACAAGGAAAGAAGTGGAAATTTTTATCTCTTGATCCTCTTTTTAAAAAGAATTTTATATTATTATCATCATCATTATCATCATTGTAGGGGTAAGGGGAAATTTGTCCTTTTCCCAGAAAGTTTGCTGAAAGATCAACTCACAGTTAAGGCAGATTAATAAGAGATAAATTTATTTATCATGCTCATGGAGAGAATCACACAGAGTGATTACCCAATATCCCAATGAAGTTCATATATTTTTATATCTGTGTTTTTGGAGGGGAGGGGAAATGAGGAGTGCAAATAATTCTGTTTAGGGGTGACAAATGGTGTTAGGGAGGACAAATGGATGGGGAAAACAGATTGACTTATAAATTAACCTCAGAGACTGGTATTATGTTTCAAATAATTTGGGCCAGGTCTAGTGCCTTCTTGATCTTTTTTCCTGCAATATACTGAGATAACAGGGAGAGGAAGGGAAGTCAATTGCCCACTTTGATCTTTTGATCAGGTCAGTCCAGTTTATGTAGATAGAAGGAAAGCCTCTTCTAAGGGTCTGTTAATCTCTAAGAACCTTTAATTCAAAATACTCTATACCAAGGAGTCATATTTTCGGGTGAAATTTGCTGAGCTCCTTCATCATCATTTATAACATCCTGATCTGAACTGCCCCTCCCCTCACCTGCCCCTCATCTATGCTTACCTCCCACTGCAAGGAAATTTGTTTCTCATTTCCCTGGTTTTGGCTCTTTCCAGAGCAACCTTTATTTTCTCTTCAGGGATAGCCACAGGAGGGCATCAGGAGTAGAAAACCTGGATTTTTCCAAGCAGGGGCAGGTGGAGACCTCTTCCAGATACTCAGGCACAGTGCACTTAGGCTGGAGGCTGCAGTCTTCTTCCTTCATTACTTTAGGAATGTCACTCCCCTGGAGTGTTCACTTCTGTACAGTGACTATAGCTTCCTGGGTTAGGCAAAATTAGTACCTGGAGAGAATTTTATACATTGTGCCATCTCATCTTCCTCCGCTCGCTTCCTGGTCCTTAGTTATCCTGATCTGAAAACAGTACCAGACCCGGAACCCTTCAAAGGGCTGTTAAGATCCATGGAGGGCTGTTAAGATCCATGGAGGTGGTGCGTGGCTCACGCCTGTAATCCTAGCACTCTGGGAGGCCGAAGCGAGTGGATCGCTCAAGGTCAGGAGTTCGAAACCAGCCTGAGCAAGTGCCAGACCCCGTCTCTACTAAAAATAGAAAGAAATTAATTGGCCAACTAAAAATATATAGAAAAAATTAAAAATCTAGCTGGGCATGGTGGCGCATGCCTGTAGTCCCAGCTACTCAGGAGGCTGAGGCGAAAGGATTGCTTGAGCCCAGGAGTTTGAGGTTGCTGTGAGCTAGGCTGACGCCACGGCACTCACTCTAGCCTGGGCAACAAAGTGAGACTCTGTCTCAAAAACAACTTCAGAGATTTAGAAGAAACTCAAAATGAAACACACATTTCTCAACACCACTGGTTCTGTAATCTCCTCACTGTACTCACAACTGCTAGTGGTTAGTAAAAGATTTAGGAAAGTCTCAGGTGGGGTGCAGTGGTTTACGCCTGTAATCTCAACACTTTGGGATTACAAGACTGGAGGAACACTTGGTCCCAGGAGTTTGTGACCAGCCTCGCAACATAACAAGACCCCATCACTATAAAAAATAGAAAAATCATCTGGGCGTGATGGCACTTGCCTATAGTCCCAGCCACTCAGGAGGCTGAGGCAGAGGATCACTTGAGCTCAGGGATTTGAGGTTGCAGTGAGCTATGATGATGATGCCACTGCTCTATAGTGGGCACTGAAACCTGGGCAACAGAGTGACATCTTGTTTCAAAAAAAAAGAAGAAAGAAAGTCTCAGATCCTATGGTTTATGGCCAAGGACAACCATATTTTTAAAAAATCCATCCTTACTAGATTTTGAGTTCAAGACAAAGCATATAAATATTTTGAAAATATTCTCTGTTTCTCATGTGTGTCTACCACTTATGAATTTTAAGGTCTTACGGATCATTTTCCTTATTGTTTCTGGGTTAGTTTGTCAATTTTCATGTTGCTGTGTAAAGACTAAGTAAGGAGCCAAATTTCTATGTAGGTACACAGCAAGATCATAATCCCCATAATGTTTGACATTGTCCACTGATATGTAAATTCCCTGTACCTTTTACGTGCAAGTACTTATGTTTCATATAATTTGTGAAAGGAAGAGAAAAAACAGCTATTTTATTTCACTTCCTCATATAATCTTCTCTTTCCTTAATATATGATTTTCTGTATCCATTATAAAAGACTGAATTGCAATTATAAAACAGCATGGGCCAGAAAGAACTTCCCAGCAGGTCATTTGCCCCTTTGAGTAGGAAAATTTTTTGTTATATCTTTTTGTTTTGTTATGCTCTTTTCCTTTTATGTGTTTTCAGATTTTTTTTTTTTAAGACAAGATCTCACTATGCCACCTAGGCTAGAGTGCAGTGGCGTGATCATAGCTCATTGTAACCTCAAACCCCTGGGCTCCCGTTATCCTCTCACTGTGGCCTCCTGAAATGCTGGGATTATAGGTATGAGCCACCACGCACAGCCTGTTTTCAGATTTTAATAGTGAGGATGAATTAACTTTATAAACAGAAATATAAACAGAATCTATTCATCATAGAAAGAGAGAGAAGATTCTTTGAGAAGCAAAGTTTCTTCTCATGTAGAGGCCTGGCCAGGAAACCAGAAGGGGAGGGTGAAGAAGGGCCTGACACCAAGAGAACACACAGTCCACAGCAGTTCTGAGCAGCCAGTCCCACCAGGTGCTTTTGGATGCACCAAAGAAAGTGCTAGAGTGCTTTTGAGAAAAACAAAACACTGAAGAACCAAGTAAGGGGTCAAGGAAACAGGGACAAAGTGAGAGATGAAGAAGAGTTATGACTCCAGACATAGTACGGGACTGGGAAAATACCACACAGAGCCAGGTTTCTGCAGAGTTTTTTTTAATTTGAGAGTGATAAGAATGAGCTTAAAGTTGGGTGAGAAGAAAGCCCATCATCCAGAATAAAGGGACATCCCTGCCCAGGTGCCATGACCTGAATGCACTAAGGGACAGGCACCAAGGAAGGCTCTGGTAGGGTCTGACCCAGAGGGGTTTTGGGACCCACCATCATGGAGATGCCCCTCTCTTCATGTGAGGTGAGGTTTCTGCTCTCACTCTGTCTTCAGAGCTCCTACAAGAGAACTACTTGGTGGCAGAAATATAAAGGAGGACTAATTAGGGATAGGACAAGTTTAACAATGTATGCCTATATTAGAGGAAAGAGGAGGCTATAAAGTGGACCTAGAGAGTCTTACTGCCAGTTCCTGCTTTTTTTTTTAAAAAACCTTCAGGATGGGGAAAGGATAGATGTCAAAACTTCTGGGGTTTGCTTTTTTAGGGGCATGGGTAGTCTGAAAAATCTACCCTAAAGTATGATTTTCCTTTGGAATAGGTTGGAAAAAGTCTGATATTTCAGGATCAGAGAGTTGGGGAGATATGTTTTCTTTCCCTTAATTTTCAAACACACACACACACACACACACAAACACACATGCATATACACACAAGTACACTCCCACATATCCATTCACACACACACACAGCTACACACACATGCACAAGCAGCTGCTTGGGTAGTACCAGATGGTTTGGTGACATGGAGGTTAGGTAGAAAGAAGTGTGGAGCAAAGATGGATCCTTTGTTAAACATGTCCTTCAGGTGATGAGCAGGGTGGTGATTTCTCCCAGTCAGTAGCCCTTCCTACTGGGTATTAGTATGCTTTATGTACTCTAGGATGTCTGATTTGACTGTGCTGACGGGAGCCCGGTGGAACCAGCGCATGACAGGGACTCCACTGGGCCCCACTAGGAACTTCTCAAAGTTCCAGCGGATGTCATGGATCTTCATGGGTTCCCAGAAGAGTTGGCTTGATGAGCCCAAAAGTTCAGAGGTTGGAGGGCAGGAGTTCTGGGGCACAGACATAAAAAATAGAAACGTAAGTTTATTTTTACTTCCATGTGGTCCGGTCTTATCCCCACTCCTAGAGAATCTACTTACTATTATATATCTTAATATATTAACTACTAACATGCTTCCAATCAACCACAGACATTGCAATGTATTATCACCAATACACCAACTACCATGTTTCCTTGAAAATAAGACAGAGTCTTATATTTATTTTTCCTCAAGAAGACACCCTAGGGCTTATTTTCAGGGGATGTGTTATTTTTTTAAGTATGGTACAACAATCTACATTTATTCAAATATAGTTAAGTCATCTTCTTCTGGAACATCATCATAATTCTCCAAACCCCAAATTCCATCCTGAATTTCTTGCGACTCTATTTCCTTTAGATCCATTGGCCCCAATCTCTCATGTTGAGCAATAGAGCTCTCATGGGGCAGATGAATAGGGCTGCTTGTCTTCTTTACCTCCGCGACAAAATGCATGGGTTGTGCAGATGCGCTGTGTAGCCACGCCCATCACTAGGTCTTATTTTCGGGGTAGAGCTTATATTGCGCAAACGCTTAGAAATCCTGCTAGGGCTTATTTTATGGGTAGGTCTTATTTTCAGGGAAACATGGTACCAGTCAAACCACCAAAAGTTATAGATAGTACAATAATGAACAGAAAGCATTCCTCCTTTCCCTGTCTCTCCTCCATCCCCAAGATTTTATCATGGTGCTTCAATAAAAGAATATCTCCTGTTTCCTTGGGCAAGTCATATCGTTTTTATGGGTTTCAGTTTTCCTAGCTGAAAAATGATAGCTTGGTTTAGAGTAGTGGTTCTCAGAGTTTGGGGCTTCATAGGCCAGGAAAAGTTCAATAACGAATTTTTGGAGATTAATGTAGAATAAGTAACATTCATTTTGAACAATAAGAATAATTAAAAGTTTACTATAACCATAAATTCAAAAATTTTTAATTACGTTGAACCACATAAGATTGATGATAGCACCATTTTTGAGCAACTAAAAAGGCAATATATATGGTTAAACCTAATAATAGTTTAGTTATCAGAATAAAGCTGGTCTTATATTCAATAAGTTGAGCTTTATGAAACCTCCCCACATTGTTTTCTTTTTTTTCTTTCCAGTTTGCTGTGGAAGGGTGAAAATTTGAGCAATGGCCAGTCTTGTTCTGCAGATCAGCATTTGGGGATAGGTGGACTAAGAAATTCTTGGGGGGGCCCTTCTATCACGGTATTCTGTGTTTCTAATACTGTGACTCTAAAGGCACTTACCACATGGTACTCTATATTATCCATGTCTATGTATGTCTCCTGATTACATGTGAGTTCCTTCAGGGAAGAGACTATGCTCTGTTGATCTTTGTTAGGTCATTGTATAGCACAGTTGCTTGCACATACTAGAGACTTGAAAAATGATTGTTGAATGAATGAATCATTACTATTCATTAGGGGAGGTTAGTCCATGTCAGAACTATCATCCATTATGTGTGTCCTCTACTTAAGGCCAAAGCGTCACAAAAGATATTGCCATGATCCTTGAATTTATCTGAGCATCTCTTTTCAAGGAGTCCAACCTCAATCCTAGACATGAGCCCCACTGTTGTCAGGGCATCTCTACCTGACCAATCCATGCTGGATTTATGTTCACTCACCTTAAGGAAAGTAAAGACCTTCTGTTCATTTTCTCCATTCACATCCCCTTTTTCAAAGAGCAGGAAATTGGGGACAAAGCCTCCACCTGGACGCACGTACCTTCAATGAATCAGAGTATTCACAAGAGGATCCAAATTAAGACCAAGATGGAGAGTAATGGCACCACCAATTCACCACAACAGCTAATCAGAGATAGAGATTGTAGACAGGGAAGGTGAAGAAAGACAGGTCTCGGGGAATCAGGACTTCATGCAATAGGCTTTATGGAGCCAATAGAAAATAACAATAAAATTGAAAGGCAATATTTTGAGCTTGGGCTTCCTGGTTCATTGCCATTTCCTATATTCCCTTCTTCCCTTGTGCTCCTTTTCCATTAGATCTTCCCTTAGTCTCACCATCAAAGAATCCAAAAGTAAAGAGGATGTTTGAGCACTGCCAACAGGACCACATTGAATTCAAAGCATCATGGTGATATTCTTTAATCCATCAATCTGCCACCACCGCCCCAGAAATTTCCATAATGGGAAGGCTTTCAGACAGAATGAGGAGTGGAAATCCTGACAGGGCTTCTGCAGGGTCGCACACAGGCACTCACTTGAGCCCAGAAAGGATCTCTGAGTTTGTTCCTGGTTCTTGTTTTCCAAACTGGTTGCAGGGAAAGCCCAACACAATAACACCAAAATCCCTCAGCTCCTCCTGTAGTGCATTCAATTCTGTAAGTAGAGAATGAATAGCATGGGTAGCCTGGTCAGAAGCTCTACTTCAAGCAGTGAAAGACCATTTATCCATTTATCACATGAATAAACTGAGGACTATAAGGGAAAGATTTAAGATTATAGAGATTGAGGAGGTAGAGCAAAAACTAGAAGACCGGTTTCCAGAAACTTATCCAAATGGCTGCTGTTTTTCGTGTGCAGTAGTTCCCATAACTAGCTGCACTTTACCACCCAATGGGAATTCTTAGTAAAACACACACACACAAACACACACACAGAGATTGGTAAGTCTTGTGTGTGAGTCCTGCTTGATTCTGAAGAATCCTTCCTTAATTGGTGGATTGACTGACCAAATGTACTGTTAAGGAAAAGGCAAACAAAATGGACATACTACCTTCCCCTTGCCCCCAATGTCCCATGATGACACAACTTGACACTGTAGTCACATTCCCAGGAGCACTGTTTGGTGCTCCTCCCTAAGAGTGGTAGATGAAATCAGAGAAATTCCGAGCCTAGCTCCAGAGCATTCTGTACCCTCTCATCAATTCCAGGGACCTAACTGATGCCATTTCCCTGGAACACTCCCTGGGACCCCAGGCTACAAGCTCCAAAGTGCTCTTTATCACTACCAGGAAGCCTTCTGACTTGTCTATCTAGACTCATACCGTTATTTTCATCTCCAGCTTTTTTCAGTTCAGATTTATTCAGTCCCCAAAAGCAGCACCAGCCAGTCTCAGTGAGACTTGGCTCTGGCTGCTAGCGTCTCCTCCCTCTTATCTTTGGCCATCAAGAATATTTCCTTCCTATAAGAGAAACATTTAGCAAACCTTGCTTGACTCTAGTCCTTTGGTAATTTTTTTAACTCTCTAAATTTCCTCATCTGGAGTAAAATTTGAATGAGATGCTCTTTAAAATTCTCATAACCTAGTTTAATAAATTATATCACAGCAACATAATGGAAAACTATGCCTTAAGAATAAATGAGGAAGCTCACCACATACTTTTACAGATTAATGTCCAAGATATTTTATTATGCAAAATAGCAAGGTAAAGAATCATTTGTGTCTATGTATTTGTGCTTGAGAGAGAGAAAGAGAGAGGGATATTTGCTTGTATATACATAAAATATTTCTGGAATTTTACACCATAAGCTGATGACATTGGTCACCTATTAAACCCTTTCGTATGTTTTGAATTCTGAATGTTGTAAATGTATTACTTATTCAACACCTAACAAATTTAACTTAAAACTAAATTAAATTGAAACAAATTTAAAAGCAGATCATATCCCATGGAACTGCTATTTACACATCACAACTTTTAAAATTTACCATATTTTTCAAATTTAATTTTCTGAAGGGAGGAAAATCCCTCCTTGCTAAATGATACTAAAGTGTTGTTTGGGCTATTATAATTAGGTCATGAGGTTTTATAAAAATTTAGTCTATAGCTTTTCAGGTTTTCCCTAGAGTTGATTACACATAAAAATAAAAAATATAAAATGACCCTAAATTTTTTTTAAATGTGTGGATCTTACCCTAATCTATACTTTGAAGAATATATTTTTTTATACATAAGTTCACCATTAAATTGAAAAAATCTTTAGCTTCTCTTGGTAATGCGAACAATTTGTCTTTTGTTGTGCTTTGGAAGAGTGATTATTTTAACATAATTTTTGCAGCACCTTCTGAATACTAATTTTAAAATGTCAAAATTTGGTGAACCATATATCTTAGAAGCAAGATTATAATATGATTAAATTTAAGTGGTATTTTAAAAGGAGAGGCCGGGCTCGGTGGCTCACACCTGTAATCCTAGCACTTTGGGAGGCCGAGGTGGGAGGATTACTTGAGCTCAGGAGTTCGAGACCAGCCTGA
>VBSM01000413.1:17748237-17759801 GCA_008086735.1 Cheirogaleus medius
AAAAAAAAAAAGAAACGAAAAAAGAAAAGAAAAGAAAAGAAAAAGAAAAAGGAGAAAATTCTGAGATTTGTTATTATTGAAGCTCCATTAAGATAAATGATAGGACTTTATATTTTTGATCAGTTGAATTGATAGCAATGTCAATATGTGGAAAATTTTTCTTAAAGCTTGTTTATATATTATTTTGGTCTATTTTTCTGTGACATTTGGTGTAATAAACCTTTTGAATTTATCTCAAACAGTGCTTAAAAGTGTAAACTAAAGTTCTTGGCCTGTCAAAAACTGCATCTACCTCTAGTATAACTGATCTAGAACTTTAGCTTTTCTGGATCAACAAGAATACCAAACTCTTCCTCAATGAGTGCACAGAAAAAAATGGAAAACACACCTCAGCCACCACAGAAGGTTAGGCCACGTTTGGAGAGATGGAGCATTTTCCCATATTATCAGTCACCCTAAAGAGCCCTCACACCAATCAAACAGAAAACTTCATTTTTTTCTCTTCTGTCATTTGGAGGTGCCTACAGAACCCAAGAGCATTTTCCAAAAGATCAAAGATCAATCCTCTCTCCTGTTGTTATCAGAAGTCACCAAGGAGAAAGATAAAATCAACCCCTGAAAACTAAGTTCTGATCTGGGAGTCACAGCTAGGCTTTGGTTTTCTCCTGGAAACGGTTTCACAGAACAATAATATCACACAACACGAGACCATGATGAATCAAGCCAAAATAAGACCACTCCATAATTACGGCTAAACATTGACAGAGCATGAACATTGTCCAAATCACAAAAATGACGAAGCACCATCCTATTCTTTATTTTTCTTTTTTTGATAATTTTTAATTTCATTCATTTAAAATGTCAAATATCTATAATTTTAATATATTCTGTTTCTTATATTTAAAAATAAAGAATACAATGTTGAAAATGAATCATTTCAGTGAGATCAATGAAGACTCAAAATCTTATAGTATCATACAGAAGCATGTAGAACAGATCTACAAATACACACTACCGAAATTGGCAAGTTGAAAAAGAACCGCATATGAAGGGTAAACTCCTTTGAAAAAAAGCAGCTATGTAAAAAAGTAGTCCTCAAGAGTGAAATTTCTCATTAATACATCTGAAATATTTCTACTTTCTATTCCAAATCTCATTCTATTTCTACCTCTATACCAAATCCAAAGAAAGTTGGCTTGAATCAGTCTTTACAGTGTTACTTTGAATCTAAAATTAACTAAAATTTGAAATTTTGACATTTTTCATCATTCATGGTTTAACATTTAATAAAAAAATTCTTCACTGAGCTTATATGGTAAGGGTCTGGTTGTGAAAAGTATTTTTTCAACTGGATAGATGAAAATATGAACAGCAAAGCAAGAATCTAGGAATCTGGGCCAGGCTTGGTGGCTCACACCTGTAATCCTAGCACTCTAGGAGGCCAAAGTGGGAGGATCACTCTAGCTGAGGAGTTCTAGACCAGCCTGAGCAAGAGTGAGACCCATCTCTAGTATAAATAAAAAGATTAGCCGGGCATGGTGTGTCCCAGCTACTTGGGAGGCTGTAGTCCCAGCTACTTGGGAGGCTGAGGCAGAAGGATTGCTTGAGCCCAGGAGTTTGAGATTGTAGTGAGCTATGATGACACCACAGCATTCCACTCAGGTCAACAGAGCGAGACTCTGTCTTTAAAATAAAAAAAAAAAGAATCTGGGAATCTGGCAGAGACATGTAAAAAAAAATATGGAATGCTTCACAAATTTGTGTGTCATCCTTGCACAGGGGCCATGCTAATCTTCTCTGTATTGTTCCAATTTTAATATATGTGCTGCCGAAGCAAGCACCCCTATTCTTGCCAATATGAGTGACCACTGCTTCTTTACCAGTTATAGCTTTAGCCTTAGCTTCTCCCACCATGTACATACGATTTATAATATTAAGATACCCAATCACATAATTTTCTTTATTTCCTGATGGCATCCAATCCAGAACAAAGCTTCAATTTCTTAAACCCTTTCCCAAATCACTAATACAGGCTCAGATCCTATTAATATAAGTCCTTTCTAACACTTTCTTACTGAGAAGCTCCAGTATATGTTTCCTACACTATATGTTCTTCAGGGCACTGAGTAACAATTCAACTTGAGCAACTATTGGTGTGTTGCTGGTAGTCTTTGTGACTAAATCTTTGAGAAAGTGTTAGTTCTCAAATCCAGAGATAATCTGCCTGGCATTCTAAGGAGCAGAGAAGGAACATGATGTAGGAAAAGTAGAGTTACCTGATCCCTTCTCCCACCCCACCCCCCAATAACACATTAGTAAAACCTTCTGGAATTAGAACATGGCGATCTGGTAAAGCTAGTTCCACAAGAGTTGAAACATGAGATCTTACCACGATACTGAACTGTCAAGCCTCAATAGGTGGCCACATTGACAAAGAGGACGTGCTTGCCTGCATACTGCTTGAACTGGATGTATTCGCCATCAAGGGTGAGGGCTCCATACTCATAGATGGTGCCTGTCACCCCTTTGTTGCAATCCATCTGGAACGTAATAAAAATAACTGTAATGATACAAGATAAACAATAATTCCCAATATCTGTGGACTTTTTCAAAGCACTCAAAGACTCATCATGTAATATCTTGAAATTCTAAGAAATGAGGAGACCTTTTCACGTATAAGTTTTTGTTAGAGCTGAGGCCACAGTGAGCATTTATGTCTTCTAACTTATAATCCATTTTGTGTGTGTGTGTGTGTGGCAGGACAGGTACTCTTCATAATATTCTTTCCATTAATACAATTTACCTCCATTCTCTGACATTCTACTCTCCCTATCATAATAACCCATTCCAGTCATCCCATCCTTTCCCAGATATTATTAACAGATTTTTGCAAGATTTCTCATAACATAAATAAGTGTTCCATAAATTCCTCATCTGCCCATAACTTGCTTCTCCTCTGGATCCCATTGAAGGGCCTTTCCCAGCTTGCCAATGGGGTGCTCACTGGTACCTACAAAACTCATCCTCGATACCCACTTCTTCTCAGGCCTATAATATTGTAGAGAAACAGCCTAGAGGAAAAACTTTCTATCCACAAACATGCTAAGTAAAAAAGGCAGACAGAACCTAAAACTAAAGGCCAAGATGTAATCTGGTGAGAGAGGTCAGATTCTTTCCTATCACGAGAAAAGTCATGGAATTTTAGAGTAAATTGGGCTTCAAGGAGTCTCACTTCATAAAGGCTTGCCTCATACAGTGAAGGAGTTGCCTATGGGTGAACTTCCATGGGGAGAGCGGGGCGAGAAGCTCTTTATCATCTTATAAGTCTGTAAGTTCTGGCACCAGGACACCAAGCAATAGCTTCTTCTTCACTATCCTGCAGAAAAGGAAGCTTGCCCTAGGGCAAGCCCTTTCCCTATGTGTCCATACCTCTGTACACATCTGTGCATATACATTTGTCCAAATTATTGGGAATATCAGTCTAAGAAACACACTATGATAGGTTGTCATCTATGCACCTGCATTCTCTTTGCCTTCATGCCACCTTACCTCTGTGCTAAATAATTTCTAGCCTTTGCCTTTCTTGCTACTGTAATAAAAAGTCAAATGGGAAATCATAGTGTGGATTATCATTTGTGTGCTTTCATTTTCCTTGCTTTACCTCTGGGCTCAACAACTTCCAAAGTTGGCTTCTCCATGGATATCACCCTATGAATTGGGATGCAGACTCTTTAAAAATTTGCAGACTTGAAGAGCTCAATCCTTCCTATCCGACTTTCAGTTCTGTTCCCATTTGTTTAGGTCTATTGGAAGAGGTCAGGACACCGTAGAACACAGCTTTTCATTTACAAGATGATTTTCTACATCAGAAATTCCATACCCAACCAGGAAGCATAGACCTGGATGCCCCTCAGAGGTCGTCCTTTCAAGTGATCTGTGATTTTTAATACAGCCACCAGACTTTGAACATTTTATGTCATCTTACACTTCACATGAAGCCAATAACAGAGGTTAAAGCACAAAGCTCAGGTTTGGGGACCTGCATGAGTATGTACTGGGAGCATGTTAGAGAAGTAAATTCCTGAGTTCCCCCTAAGACCTACTGAATCAGAAACTCTAGCGGTGGGGCCCAGCAATCTCTGCTCTAACAAGCTCTCCAGGTGATTCTTATGCAAGTCAAGTGTGGGAATAACTGCATTATGTGATAGCCATTGTTCTCCACCTTTTATAGAGAAGAGAAAGGGGCCAACAAAAGATATATAACTGGTTTACTGCCACCACTGAGGCCGAGTTCTTGAATAAGTTTGCTGGATTTTAAAGTTAAAATTTGTTAGTGCCTCAGGTGATCTACTCAGTCCCTACCCTGCATCCTAAAACAAATCTTTTACAGGGGTGCCTAACGACATCCACTATGGGAACTTTTCTGAATGGCATCAGATGATTCGGAGCAGCACCAAGATCTAAGAACAAATCATTTGATCTGAGCTTTGTCTCCATCTCACCACATCACCCTCCCTAAAATTAATCTTGGAGGACAACCAACCTGGCCTTATGTGTTTTATTATTCCTTGAATAAAAGCTCCTCTTTCCCTGACCTTGAAAATTCTAGAGCACATTCCAGCACCAGTTTCTCTACTTTCTCTCTCTGGGTTTCTGGCTGAGCAGCCTTTCTGAGAGCAACTAGGTCAGCTTTCCTTTCAATCCATTTGCTACATTATGCCTCATTTCCCAGGATCCACAGTGCTGCTCCACGTTACAGTTGGAGAAGACGGGCTCTGAGCTATCAAGGGGCCACCAGGGGTAAGTGGCAAAGGATAATGCACCAAAGCTGTCACCCCAAACACACATTCAGTTTAAGAACCACTAAGAGCAGAGGAGAAGATGGAAATAAGAGACAGTTGGTCGGCTGAGTGTGGTGGCTCACATCTATAATCCTAGAACTCTGGGTAGGCTGAGGCAGGTGGATTGTTTGAGCTCAGCAGTTCAAGACCAGCCTGAGCAAGAGTTAGACCCCATTTCTACTAAAAAAAAAAAGAAGAAGAAGAAGAAGAAGAAGAAGAAGAAGAAGAAGAAGAAGAAGAAGGAGAAGAAGAAGAAAGAAAGAAAGAAATTAGCTGGACAACTGAAAATGTATAGAAAAACTTAGCTGGGCCTGGTGGCACCTGCCTATAGTCCCAGCTACTCAGGAGGCTGAGGCAGGAGGATCACTTGAGCCCAGGAGTTTGAGGTTGCTATGAGCTAGGCTGAAGCCAATGGCACTGTAGCCCGGGCAACAGAGTGAGACTCTGTCTCAAAAAAAAAAAAAAAAAATAGAGGGACAGTTGGTTTAAGGAGAGTCTCTGCTGCAAAGAACAGCAGTGTCAGAATTTCTGAAGCAGAGTGGAAATGGCAGATCTTGTCCTTTGAGAAGAGGAGAGAACTCCTCACATCTCTGGCAGCCAGCAGCCAGGTTAATTAAATCAGCCTGGATCCCCCGCGGGACACTCACCTTCATATTTTCTGGCTTCAGAGTCTGCTGAGTGAAGCCAACCAGGAATAGGGGGAAAAGACAAGAGGCCCAGAACTGTGGGATCATGGCTCCTGCTAGGAAGTCTAGGCAAGCCTGAGGTCCCCAGCGATCTCGGTCCCTTTTGAGTCCCCGGCAGGGGCCAGTTTGAAGATGTGCCCTCCAATCGCAAAGCAGCATTCAACCACCCCAGGGGCTCCCCAACCCCACCCCTGCATCCAGACTTGGGACTGGCACGTGTTCTGGCAGGAAGGTGGAGACTTGCGTCTTTGGAACCTGAGGTACCCACCCTGCCCTCTCTAAGTGATTGGCAGTTCCTAGGTGCTGGCTTCATATTCAGGAAGTAAAGCCACCACCACTCAATCTGAATCTGCTTTTTTAAGACAAAACTATCACATGATGTATATGCAAACTAAAGTTTGAGAAGCATTTCCCTAGATGACTATCCTTTGTCCTTTCCCCTCACACATTCATCACTCAGTCAGTAGAACACTGCCTTGTCTAATCAGCTGTGGAGGTCTAGTGTCTCAGACACTTTGCCTGGCATTCTGTCCCCTGGCCTGCAAGCAGCAGCAGCACAAATGACGGATGCATATTCACAGTGGAAAGTAATCAGGGAGAAAACTCTAAACTGTGAGTCAGGAAACTGCCCTGGGCTTGAGTTTCATCCTCTGTAAAGGACTGTAATCATCCGTGCCCCGATTATTCTATAATCCTATTTCTTGTGAGGCCCTAAGAAGATAAAGATAACAACCAGAAAGATGTTGAGAAGTATTTGGATTAATAAGGAGACACAGAGCTGTTTTCCCTGGCTACCGGCTCTCCCATTCTGCTACCATCCATCCAACTTTTCATTGTCAGCTTTCCTAAACTCCCTTGTTAATTGAAGTGAAAAATTCTTCCTCTTCAGTTCTAAGCCTCTGCTCATCCAGCCCCTTCCATCTGCCCTGCTTCTTCCAGGTTCATGCAAAAGACCTTCTCTGCCTCTTGGAACTGAAGCTTGTGTGGGATAGAATTTGTGTGAACTTTCGTGGCAGACAAGCTTTTGGTTATCTCAGATTTCTGAGTTCTCAGAAGCCTATAATCTGTGACCTAATCACTGATACCTGATCCAGCCATACAGGTCTCCAAGGCTTTTAGGGTAGTCATGTAGAAAACTTCCCTCTTACGGCACAGACCTACGCACATTACTAAGCTCTTTAGCCTTCTCTTGTTCTCAATTCACAAAATAGCCAAATCTTTCAGTATGAGGCTTTAGAGATCAATGCCCATCTGTGCTACTGACTACTCCTTGACTCTGAAAAAGTTAATGTCTCTGTCCCCAGTTTTCTCTTCTGTGAAATCAGGATAATAATATTATCTACCTTGTAGGGTTGCTATGAGAATTAAATGTGATAATAACTCTAAAGCATATACCCCAGGGCCTGACTCAGGTAAGCAACTAGAAGTGTATTCACACAGCTTCAGATGAGAAAACTGAAGCTCAGGGAGAGATAATATAGCAAAAGTCACAGGGTTAGAAATAGTGAAATGAAGGTGAACTGATTCCTACTCCAGAGCCCTTGCTCTGATTCCATATGGATCATAATTGTGACTAAATCTTTATTGTCTGAGACAATTTACATCTATTAACCTTGTAATAATGAGCCCTCGAGAGGTGAGCAGACACTTCATTATAGCCCTTATCAGTAGGTCAAACAGCCCCACCTTCCTAGGTTCCAGTGTTCCTATATTCCTGATAAGCTTTTGAGCACCTCAGGTCCTGGCCTCCAGCAATGAGAAGTGAATGTTCAGGAGCACTTCAAAATTCTTCCAGCCTCTACCTATTATCCAGTTCCAAAGTTACTTTGACATTTTTACATATTTGTTACAGCAGTACCTCCCTCCCAGTTACCAAAATCTGTATTACTTTTCTGTAGCTGCTATAACAAATTACCACACATTTGGTGTCTTTAAGACAATAAACAAAAATTTATTCTCTCTGTAAGGCTGGTGGTGGGCCCTCCTCCCTTCCCTAGATAAAAAGACCTGCCAAAAACAACTGCCAGGCCCCGCTGAGACAACCACACCCAGATGTCCAACTGGATAAGAAAGTTTCGGTTCCTGGATTCTGCAAATACCTCCAGCCCCTCCTATTTCTCAATAACCACCAAGGGCCACAGTGGAAAATCCCCAGCTCTTCCCACCAAAAGTCCCCAGCCCGCCTCAGGTAGCATAAAAGCCCTCACACCTTTCAAATGGGTGTGACTTCTCTGGCCCCATTCCTTTGGGACCTGTGAACCTCGCCCAGGAGCGCTCAATAAAGCCACATTGCTTCCCATATTTCTCTGTCTCTCACCTTCTTTCCACCACCACCAACTTTACACTCTCATAGTTTGGGAGGCCAGAAATTCGAAATCACTCTAAGTGGACTGAATCAAGGTCAAGACTCTAGGGGAGAATCCATTTCTTGCCTTTTCCTGCTTCTGGTGTTGCTGGATTTCTTTGGCTTGTGGCTGCATCACTCTAGTCATTGCCTCCATGGTCACATTGCCTTCTCCTCTTCTGTCTTGAAGTCTAATCTCCCTTGTCAGTTCTTAAATGTTTCAGGGAGATTGAAGTATCTCTTCAGGTAGAGTCAAACTTCTGAGTTGAAAGCCTCCTATGGCTAAGGGGGAATGTGATTCTCCAACTTGATGTCCAAAAATTCAGTTTAATTCTGACACCAACTCCAAGACTTAGCACAGATCACATAGGTTAACAGCTCAGTCCCAAAACACTGCCCCCACTTCAGGGTATTTTTGCAAATCCCAGGGGAATTGCACTTCTGACCAACCACCTATGTACCAACTGGAAGGTTACCACAACCCCTCTGCAGGTTAGATAATTTGTTAAAATGACTCACTGAACTCAGGAAAACACTTTACTTATGTTTATAGGTTTATTATAAAGAATACAACTTACGAACAGCCAAATGGAATAAATTTAATAGAAAGATATGGGGGGAATAGGATGCAGAGCTTCCATACCCTCTTTGGGTACACCACTCTCCCAGCACTTTATTTACCAACTGGGAAGTTGTCCAAACTCTGTTGTTTAGTTTTTGTGTTTTCTTTTGTGGAGGTGAAAGAGCTCAGATAATTTCATATCATAATATGATTCCTTGGTATAAAGAGTATTTTGCATTAAAGGCCCTTAGAAACTACAGGCATTGGAAGGGGCTTTCCCTGTGACTGCATAAACTAGATGGACCCATCAAAAGAACAATTGACTTCCTTTTCCTTCCCTGTTATCTCACTATGTTGCAGGAAAGAAGATCAAGAATGCAACCAGATCTAGCCCAAATCATTTTAAGCATAATACCTGTCTCTCAGGTTAATTTACAAGTCAATTTGTTTCCATCCATCTACTCATACTTCCTAACAACCATTTATTGCCCCTAAACAGAATTACCGATCTTCAGGTTGGGCATGGCAGCTCATGCCTGTAATCTTAGCACTCTGGGAGGCTGAAGTGGGAGGATTACTTGAGATCAGGAGTTCAAGACCAGCCTGAGCAAGAGTGAGACCCCATCTCTACTAAAAATAGAAAAAAATTAGCCAAGTGGGGTGGTGCGTGCCTGTAGTCCTAGCTACTTGGGAGGCTGAGGCAGGAGGATCACTTGAGCCCAGGAGTTTGAGGTTGCAGTGAGCTATGATGACACCACTGCACTCTACCCAGGGCAACAAAGTGGGACTCTGTCAGAAAATAAAATAAAGTGAGAGTTCAGTCCTCAATGGATTATCACAGGAGTGAAACTGTTGCCTTTATAAGAAGAGAAAGAGAGATTGGAGTTGGCACACTCAGCCCCATTGCCATGTGATGCCTCATGACACCTCGGGACTCTGCAGAGAGTCCCCACCAACAAGAAGGCCCTCATCAGATATAACTTCTTAAACTTGGACTTCGCAGCTGAAAACTGTAAGAAATAAATTTTGTTTATTTATAAATTACTCAATTTCAGGCTGGCTTGGTGGCTCACATCTGTAATCCTAGCACTTTGGGAAGTCAAGGGGTGAGGATCACTTGAGGCCAGGAGTTCCAGACCAGCCTGAGAGAGGCCCTGTCACTACAAAAAATAGAAAAATTAGCTGGGCATGTTAGTAGGCACCTGTAGTCCCAGCTACTCAGGAGGCTGAGGCAGGAGGATGGCTTGAGCCCAGGAATTTAAGATTGCAGTGAGCTATGATGACATCACTGCTCTCTAGCCCAGGGCAACAGAGTGAGACCCCCGCTCAAAAATAAACACATAAATAAATAAAATTTAAAAAATATAAATTGCTCAATTTCAGGTACTCTATTATAAGCAACAAAAATTAGCTATCTATCTATCTAGACAATGAGCTCTATTATAAGGAATTGGCTCATGTGATTGTGGAGGCTGAGAAGTCCCAAGATCTGCAACCAGCAAGCTAGAAACCCAGGAGAGCTGTTGGTATAGTCCCAGTCCAACTCTGAAGGCCTGAGAACCAGGAGAGCTACTGGTGGTAAGCTCCATCAATAAGAATCTGAGTCTGAAGACAGGAGATGACCCATTTTCCAGCTCAAAGACAAGCAGAGAAAGCAAATTCTCCCTTACTCAGCCTTTTTTGAGTTCAGGCCTCCAACAGATTAAAAGAGACTATTCCACTTTGGGTAGGGCAAGCTGCTTTACCCAATTCAAATGCTAATCTCATCCAGAAACACCCTCACAGGTACACCCAGAATAATACTTAACCACATATCTGGTACCGCATGGCCAAGTCAAGTTTGTTAACTGAAGATTAATGAGGTTCATAATTTGGAAAAGAAGAGCTTTATTTCCTATAAAGTGTTGCAGCCTGTGGGTGGCCATTCTGGCAGCCTAGAAGGCAGGGCCCCGCTACCCCACACAAGACAGGAACACGTGCTTTGGAGCAGGGGACAACAGGAACAGGAATTTATACTGAGCAAGGTGGCTAAATATACTTATTTAACAATCTATAGGAGGAGGAGTCATAAATATTTATGAAAAGAGAAACATGCATCTGCACAATGGAGCTTTCTGCCCCTTTATGGGTCCATGTTCAGAAATGGCTGCCCTCTATGTCAAACTGACCAAACAAGGACATGAAAACCCTTTTTGAGCATGCTCTGTAGACTGTTAAAAACCACTTCATGGTTGGTGGTCTTTTGTCAGGAAAGAATGCCAGTTTGGCCCTTAGGGAAAAAAGCCCGATAGGTGTTAACAAGAGAGGAGTAAATTGATGCATGTCCGACCTCTCATTCCATCATGGCTGGGAACTCAGTTTTAAGGTTTCTCTGGGGTCCCCTTGGCTGAGAGAGGGTCTGTTCAGTCAGCTGGGAGGTTAAGATTTTATTTTTAGTTCACAAGTTGACATATTAATTAAACATCACAAGTCTACCCCTTATCAACCTGGCACCCATCCCTATCTCCTTAAACCATACTTAATCTCTAAATGAACACAATAACAAGGTTGAGCCCAGGAGTTTGAGAGTTTGAGGTTGCAGTGAGCTATGAGGACACCACTACACTCTAGCCCCTGTAACAGAGCAATACTCTGTCTCAAAAAAAGAAAATAAAAGCACACCCTTTTAGATACTATGTACCAATTAATAGAGTCCAAGATGGCATTTTCTCTAGTATCTTTGAAACATTATTATTAATGTTAATAAGCTTATTCTTATTTTTTTATTTTTATTGGTTCACTTTTAACTTAAGGTCAAGTAAATAACCATCTAAGTTTATATGAATTACTATGTGATGTTGGTGCCTATTTTGTCTACCCACCCAGGCAATTGGTCTTTTATATCTTAAGTCTTTCATTTATCCTATTAGCTATTTTTGTCAACTATCAATGATATATACATTTAATCAGCATCCCTTTTATGTCTTCCACTAAACAAATTATAAATTTTTAGGGCAGAAAGAAACCAAGTGCAGAACCTTCCACCCAGAGCTAGAGTTTAATTTATTCCTTATTTCCTTAATCAAGATGCTTGTGGTTGGGGCCGGGCGCGATGGCTCACGCCTGTAATCCTAGCACTCTGGGAGGCCGAG
>VBSM01000413.1:17759901-17813300 GCA_008086735.1 Cheirogaleus medius
AAAAAAAGATGCTTGTGGTTGATTTTTGATAACCCATGCTACCATTCTGTGCTCAGCACCCACATATGTTTATAAATCATCTGTTTAAAATATGTCCTAAAGAGGAGCAGTAGCTCCCAGTAGAACTTATTCTTAAGCTTCTGAAGTTTATTTCCCAACTTAAGAAATCCAGGACATTTGCATGTCTGTCAAGATGTCTGGCATTTGGGGCTGTAGGCAGGAATGGTCCTCAGCATGTGTGTGCAGAAATATGCACACCAGTTGTTGGAGACCAGCATTTGTTCTGATTGGTTGTGCCCAGGCCATACTATTAAATATTTTATTTTATTTTATTTAAGACAGAGTCTCACTCTGTTGCCCAGACTAGAGTGTTGGGACGTTAGCCTAGCTCACAGCGACCTCAGACTCCTGGGCTCAAGTGCTCTTCCTGCCTCAGCCTCCCGAGTAGCTGGGACCACAGTCCCACACCACCACGTCTAGCTAATTTTTTCTATTTTTATTAGAGATGGGGTCTCGCTCTTGCTCAGTTTGGTCTGGAACTCCTGAGCTCAAGTGATCCTCCCGCCTCGGCCTCCCAGAGTGCTAGGATTACAGGTGTGAGCCACCATGCCCAGCAGTTAAAAATTGTAATGTCACTTTTAATTGCAGAACAAAAGCAGATAACTTACGGTTTTAATTTTTTATCTTAAGATCAACTTGTCTGTGTGATGTCCACACTTCACATAGAATAAGTGGATGGATTTTAGTAATATCTCAGATTTAACTTTAAATTCTTTTCATCCCACATTTTTTCTTTTTTTAAGTTTAAATATGTATTTTTCTTAATGAAGAAGTAAGAGGCAAAGTACATGCTAAATAGCATTGCTTTATCATTGTGAAGGACTTACATAATTTTCCTCAATTTCTGTATTTCTCTCTCCCTTGTTCCTTTTCTGCTATAATTTAGCTTGCACGTGCACTCACAAACATATTCACAAGAAGTTTTAGGTAGGGATGGTGTCAACCAAAGAAATGACGAGGTTTATAAATTTTGAAAAGGAGAGCTTTAATTCTCATAAAGGGTTGCAGCCTGCAGGCTGGCCATTTTGCAGGCTGGGGAGCAATAGCCTTAGGCAGAAGCTGAGAGTGTGTACTTTGGGAAAGTGACAATGGGAACAGGAATTTTTGCTGAGCAGGGTGGCCAAATATAAATATTTAACAAGCTAAAAGAGGAGTCATGAATATTTATGAAAGAGAATCATGTTCATGTGCAATGGAGCTTCATGCCCCTTTATGGGGTCTGTGTTCAGAAAATGGCAGCCCTCTGATGTAAAAGGTAAAGCAGAGGACGCGAGAACCCTCTCTCTGCATACTTCATAGACTGGTTAAAACCACTCCATGGTTGGCAGTCTCTTATCAGGAAAGAATGCTGGTTAGTTGTAGAGCTGAAGCCACAAATAGGGAGGAAAGTAGATCACAAATTAGTTTCTGTTTAGCCCTTAAGGAAAAAAGCCTGACGGCCAATGATTAGCAAAAAAGAGGTACTGGCTGACCTCCCAATCCATCATGACTGGGAACTCAGTTTTAAGGTTCCTCTGGGATCCTCTTCGATGAGAAGGAGTCTGTTCAGTTGGCAGGCATCTTAGAATTTTGTTTTAATTCACATGGGTCACAGTGGAGGCACACATTTCTGGGAGATCATGCATCCTCCTGTGGAAGGCAGGGACTATGCTGTGCAGCAAGCACAGCATCCACGGTATGCAGTAGATTTTCTATTAACTTACCTTGAATGAAAGATTAATCATTCCTTAGAAGAGAAAAGTTTTAAGCAATGCCAGCCCTTGCTACCTGCTATTCCAGTGATGACTTTAGAAAGTTTTCTTATCAACTGAGTCTCTGATTCTGAAGTCACTGAGTCTCATTCTTTCTCCTATATTTGGTCCCATTTCTATACTTTCTACCTCTTGCTATCTCCCATTACTCTCTCTTTTTATCCCTCCCCAATGTGTACAAGGAAAAAAATTTGGATTTAGGATTTAAACAGATCTGGCTTTGAGTTCTTTCTAGTTATGCAATTTGGGGCAAGTTATTTAATTTTTCTGTATATCAGTGTTTTTTTTGTAAAAGAGCACAATAATAATGACTTTTAAAATAAATATCAACTAAGAATTTATGTCTGGAAATGCCTGGTACATAGTAAGGGTTCAATGAATGCTTACATAAGTCCCCATTTTTTCTTTTTTTTTTTTTTCCTTTTTTTCATTTCCATTTCTGCTCCATTTATCTCTCTCTTGTTTATCCTCTAATCTGTTCTATTCCTTTTCTACCCATTGGTTTTAAGAATCCCCCACCCTTGGTATCTGCAGCTTGTTCCTTTTTATTATGGAAAATTTCAAACATATACAAAAAGTAGGAAAGTGCATAATCAACCTCACATACCTATTACTTACTACAACAATGGTCGATACAACTCATGGTTGATCGTGAATAATTTCACTTTATCTACATTTGTAAAAGCTTCTTACCACAGCCCCCATCCCTGCACACATACCATATACACTGAATTACTTTGAAGTAAATTCCAAACATCTTATCACTTCATCTGTAAATATTTCCTGTCCTTTCTGATCTTAGCTTGAAAGAAATCCAATCTTGTCCCTGGAATATCCCTAGGATGTCTGCAGGGAGTTCGTAGATCATGACCTGGTATTTTTCCACTGGCTTTGATGCTTTTCATAAGTTGCAACAAGCTGAGGGGTTGCAGAGTAGAAGGAGAAGCCAAGTTGTTTCCTCCTCTAATATGTTGTTCTAAATCTGATTCTGATTGCAGCACAAATAGAGACTACCATGGGGCACAGCTATGGATTTGTCTAGCTCAGGCCTTGTGACTTGGATGAGGTAATCTCTCCACCTTACTGAGCATCTGCTTCTCATGTATATAGCTGTGGCCTAGAAAACAAGATCTATAAGACATATTTGAGCTAAAATTGATTCTTACTCTTGTTTCCCAATCATCTAGGGATAATAACTAGTCAGATAAATTCCAAAGGTGATCAGAATCTCTCAGAAACTGAGAATATAAACTCTCAGCCTGAGAAGGGATTTTGGTGATTTTCTGATACAACTCCCTCTTTTTATAAATGAGTAAATTGAGGTCCTTAATGGAGTCGTATTTTCCCCAATGTCCTGCAGTTCTACTGAGTTGGGTTTGCAGTGTGTGCTGGTAATAATGCGGCATATTAAAATATTTCTTCTTTTCCTGGGAGAAGTAAGGGTCTGAGTCATAGACTGAAGAGTTTCCAGGTGGGAGGGCGCCTGGTTTTGAATGGTGTGGGTTACTCAAATTCCTGTACTTGGGCATGAACACAACTCTCTCCCCACCACATCCTCCCCCAGACAATTCAGGCAGGAGCAGTAGACAAGAACACTGCCTAGGGGAGCTCACATTATTCCTCTCACTGCCTCCCCACCCCAACCTCCAAGAAGCAGAGTTCTTCCTGGAGCAGGTTGGAGGAGGAAAGCTTGGTATTAGTGACAGATCCTTCAGGAAGTCTGTGTGTCAGGGCCAGCTGCCTCAGCGGAGGCTCAGGTTTAGGGCCACAGCCAGCCCAGACCAGAGGTAATCCCCAAACTTCATCATGTTTGGGGAAGGAAATTGGAAAGCTAAGAACACACAATGATGAAAATTAAATATTAAAAACAGTCAGTGATATCTCTAGAACTTTCTTCTATTTCCAAACATATATATTATGGGGATTTGAGCCTAGAGGGTAGAGAGACAAGTGGATTTGAAATAAAAACTCAAGTTTATGGTCTAGGTCTGCAGTATTATGAAACATTGGCCAAGTCACTTTCCCTTTTTGAACCCACTTTTCCATTGCAAATTCAAGCTAATGATGCCTGTCCTACCTTTGTAACTGGTGGATTATGAAGACTAAATGAAATTATTGATGTAAAAAAGGCTTGTGGCCAGGCACATCTGGCCAGGCTCACACCTGTAATCCTAGTACTCTGGGAGACTGAGGTGGGAGGATCGCTTGAGGTCAGGAATTCAAGACCAGCCTGAGCAACAGGAGACCCCCATCTCTGCTGAAAATAGAAAAAGAAAAATTAGCTGGGCATGGTGGCAAATGCCTGTAGTCCTTGCTACTTCAGAGGCTGAGAAGCTGAGGCAGGAGGATTGCTTGAGACCAGGAGTTTAAAGTTGCAGTGAGCTATCATGACACCACTGCACTCTAACCTGGGTGACAGAGTGAGACTCTGTCTCAAAAAAAAAAAAAACTTGTAATTTTATATAAACATAAGTAATATTACCTTAAAATGGCAGAGTGTGGAGTAGATCTTATGCTTCACATTCACAACCCAGAGTAAGGAAAATCCTGGATGCCTGATGGGGCATTCCAAATGCCAAGGGAAATTGTCTAATTCAAGGAAAATAGTTAAGTAAAATCAAACGGTGGACAAAAATCTTTAAGTCAGATTTGAGTGGGTGTACAGGCTGTGGTTTGAGGAGGTGTACTGCATCTCAGAAAGAATCAAACTAGTTTCCTTTATAATCAAAGGAACTAAAAACAAGAAACCTGGAGTTGAATTTCATGTAGAACTAAGTCATTAACGGAGACTAGAATAAGGAGTCTGAAAGATTTCAATCTCTGAACTGCCATTCACTAGCTATGTGACCTTGAGTAAGAAATTTATTCTCCTAAGAATACTACCTCAAGGAAAGATTGGAGTCTGATTGGGAAAAATAGGCGGCGGTTGAGACATATTTATTTTTCCCACCCTAGTCTCCCACCATGTTTAAGATCATGAACTGTTTGTAATAATAGGATTTTTAAAGTCAGGAAGTGACAGATCTTATGGCCTAATTTAGGCCTGGACTGGCTTGTCAGCCTTGATCTATGTCTCAGCCACAAATATTTCCACCTAAAATCTTGTTTGGTAAAATTTGATAAAATTGCATTTTCTGTCTTTCAGTGGGAGTGGGAATTCCTTGTCCTTTCAAATTTTATATCTATATATATGCATTATGCAAATTATGTGTGTGTACACCTGAACCAGGGGAGCTGGATTCTCAAAGTTCTCACACAATTGACCTCCAAGATCAAGAATCTAAACCCAAAGAGGAGTGTTTTGAGGAATGGAAAGAATTTAGTGTCTGAGAGATTCACAGGGGGAGCTATTGGTAGTAAAGACTGGGAAGGAGATTAACTTGAGCACATCAGGAGAGCCTTTTTTTTAAGGCAAGCACAAAAATAAGGTTTATTGAGGAAAGACAGCATTAGCATTAAAGAGCAAGAGAAAGATATAGGTTTACAGAGCGTGATTTTTTTTAAATAACTAAAGAACACTAATTTATTTTTCACTAAGACTTTATATCGAGGACATAACTAAACTGTGTTACAACCCCTCACCCCATTCTGAAGGGTTAGTACAGTGAATGTTATAAAGCAGATATGAAGTTTGAAGGATTGAAACCAACATTAACTGACAAAGAACAACTTCCATCTAAATCGTCAGAAAAAAGTTTAAGTAAAAAAAAAAAAAAAGGAAAAGGGGGCAATGGAGGTTTCAGATTGAACAAGATCCTCACATTTCATCTAATATATTCAACCTTGGCTAGAGTGTAACCAAATGGAAACAGGATTACTATAATACAAAACTTCCACTATGGCAGGCTGCACACACCTGTGTTCCAAGCCCGCCCCCAGCCCCCTGATGCTTCCAACTCAATTATTTCCCGGCCTGTTGAGCCTGCCCACGAAGGAGCATGTAGATCTTCTCTTTCATCCAGTCTTTGTTACAGGCTGGTATGTCTGGGTAGCAGCTCAGTAAACCAGGCAGCGGAGGTCTGCCCGATCATCTGTAAAATCAAGCAACTGATACCATATGTGCTGGAGGGACTGTTGGGATTCATTCTCTTCAGATGTTCTTCATACATTTTACAGACACCTTCCATGCACTCATTCACAGATTCATTGTCAGCGTATGTTCCGTCTTCTGGCCTCCTGGTAGGCTGTACCAACGCAGTGGTGTGAGACATCGCGCCAATTCTTTTCGCTGCAGCCGCTACAGACACCGCCGCTGCTGCACGAGTTTAACCACAGTACCGCCAACAGCCAATCCCAGAGCATGATATTAATACATATGCTACAGATGATGACCGGACCCATTGTCACAGCAAAGGGAGAGCCAAAGGAAGGGCAAAGAGGGCACCTGGAGAGCCTTGAATACCTTGCTGGAGATTCTGGATTTGATGCTATAATAAGTTGGTTAGCATCACCGGCTGTTTGTTAACTGGAGAGATATTATACTATCAGATATGTGTTTAGAGTTTCCAGTGGCAGTCGGATAGGGGGAAAAAGGGATTGAAGGCGAAGAGTCTGAAAGAGAGGAGACAAGTAGGAGATGATGTCAGCATTCCAGAAAAGAAATGATGGGGATCTGACATGTGGCTCTGGTGTAAGCTATAAAGAGGATGAGGCAGCCACTGTGTGATACAGTCAGCGGGATGATAATATAAAGCACCCTCCAGGGGCCTCCTGCTGAGCCTGAGCTCCCTGGACAGAGCTGTTGCCTTCAGGGAAACTGACAATGGAACACAGAAACTTGGGAAGGCCATTTGATCTGACCATTGAGGTGGAGCTTATGATGGAAGTTTTCATTTTCACTCTAGGAGTTGGTTATTGTGCGATTGATAAGGAAAACCCCCATCTATTACTTGCTGGTGCATCGGCCACCTGAGACCACCCCCCTCACGGAAGACCTGCATCAGCATAATACTAACCTATTACTTGGCCCATCAACTAATCTATTTTACCTGGTTCATCAGCATAACACTGAACCTATTACCTGGTGCATCAACTACC
This sequence comes from Cheirogaleus medius, assembly GCA_008086735.1. Taxonomy (NCBI): domain Eukaryota; kingdom Metazoa; phylum Chordata; class Mammalia; order Primates; family Cheirogaleidae; genus Cheirogaleus; species Cheirogaleus medius. The sequence goes on from VBSM01000413.1 coordinate 17,766,750, forward strand.
CTATTACCTGGTGCATCAGCATAATACTAACCTATTACCTGGTGGGCATTAGTCACCTGATATCCCACCTCTTGGACCACCCAAACTTAATAAAAGTGTGAAAAATCAGGTAGACGGGGTTCAGAATTTGGTGGCGAGGCCCCTCTGAGCCCACCAGCGAATAAACTTTGATTCTTCCACTCTCCATGTGCCGCTCGGTTTGTCCTCAGGACCACTCGCTGTAACATGATGAGCAAAGATAAAGTGGTGAAGAAAGTAAGGAATGTATAATAGAAAGAAAGGAACAGTGTGTAATAATTCTACCATCACCACACACGTAACTTTGGGTGAGTCAGTTTTTCTACTTGAGTATCAGTTTATTTATCTGTTGAACTAACATGGGATGTTTACTTTGGGCTGGGTCCAGTGCTAAGATTAAATGAGTTATTTACTTTTTCCTCCCTAAAATGAGCCCTATGAAATTCATATTATTCTCCCAATGTTACAGATGAGGACCTGAGGCACAGAGAGCAACTTGCCCAAAGTTACACAACTTGGGAAGAATTGATATTTTAGGCTTGATATTTTAATTTCCACAGTTCTTTGAACTGTGATATAGGAGAGGAGGGCAGGAGATTCAGTGTCTCAGGGCGGGAGGTGCCATAAAGAGGGAAACCTGCAGGGCTTTTCAAGCTTCCTCAGCTGGCTCAGGCGGCATTGTTTGGGTTCCTCCTCCTAGATTAGAGGCCTCTGAGAAGAGAAGAGATTAGAAATCTATGATAACAAAAAGCTGCTCTTTTCCAAGAGAGCTCATCAATGCCCAGACTCCAACAGCAAGAATTAAGCTCTATTCAGACTCCAGTTTTAAGGAGGTGGAGACAGGTTTTTGTGTGAAATTGGAAGAGGTAGGGCTGGTAGGGGGCCGGGGGTTGGAAAGAAACTTAAAACTGGAGGGGAAGAATTTATCATTTCAATAAATACGGAAGTTCAGCAAAACTGGGTTGACAGTGCAAATTGCAAATCGTAAGGGAGAAGGGACAGGAGTGTGAGAAGAGTGGTAAAGGAAACAACTCTGAGCCTCTTTACTAATCCAAATAGTTTTCAGCATCTCTTTGTTAGTTGTCTCATTAAAGCCCAGTTAGTTGCTGAATCCATCCTTTTCTTGTAGTTCCAACATACCAGGAACAGCCAATGCACCAACATTCACCCTTGTTTCTACCATTTTGCTGTCTCAGTCATCATAGATATTTACCAAATGTTTTGTTGCAGCATAACAAAGGTTGCCAACTTTCCCCTCTATAAAATCTTTTTCCTTGCCACTCCTCCTTTCTAACAAATAGGAAAATAGAAGTGAATTGGGAACAAAAAAATTTTTTATTAATGTAAGGGAATCCGTGCATAGCCTAAGGATGATAAATGCCATAAATTTAAGAGTTTAACTCAATCCTTTGAAACTGAGGTCCAAATAGGGGGAAAATGAGCAATTAAATTTTTAAACTTCAAGAAGCTAATAATCTGATGAGGAATAAACAAGTTTTTCAAGAATACAAACAACTAACATATGCAGTGAGGGAAAGGAGAGTAGAGTTTGGGAATCAAAGAGTACAAATAATAAATAAAACAAGAGAGGGGCCTTGCAAGTACAAATCATCATGTAACCACAGGACCAGCCCAAACTGGCCCTACTCTGTTGGTAACAGAATGTCAAGTTACCTTGTAGGTATAACAGAATCCAAACTATTAATACAAGTCATATAGCCCAGGCATGTACAATATAAGAAGCTTTGACCCCTAACAACATCTGGAACCTCTCCCACCCGTCTACCTCCAGAATATAAGAAAATGGGAAGACAAGTCCATTAGCAGAGCCTGACTGCCAGAACTCTTTCAGAAGCAAGGGGTTCACTGGCCAGAAATATCCGGGGCTAAAATCTGCCTCAACATACCTTACTGCAAATGGTCACATTTGAAACCCTCCAATCAGACCCTAAATGTTAGCAAGCCAACATTCCTAAATCTTTTCCCTTGCCCTCTGATGCCTTATAACTTGCCCCAGACCCCAATTGGGGAGACAGTTTGAGCTGCATCTCCTGTCTCCTTGCTAGCCAGCCTCACAATGAAGCTTTTCTTTTTGCAAAAGCTGGTGCCACGGTATTGGCTTCTATGTGCTTTGGGCAGCGAGCCCATTTGCTCAGTAACAGTCATGAGCTTAAGAGTATAATTAACTCACACATTAGCACTGTGTTCCAAAAAATAAAACTTTACTGTAAACAAGAGGGAAAAAGGTCTTGGTCAGCTTCCTGTGAGGTCAGTGGGGATTAAATATGCTATTTGTGTGAGAAAGCCAACAATTCCTAGGGCTCTAGGTTTGCATTCATCAATTCATCTATTCCAAAATTTTAGCCAGGACTATTGAGCAGTTGTTGGAAACTGTTGCTGAATGGATGGGGATTTGTATGCTGGTTGCGAAGCAAAGTATCTTTATTCTTAGAGGAACTTTTGTCTCATTTCCATGATTCTTCTTGGGCCCTGGGGCTTCCAGAAGATTAAGAGGGACAACTTCCTTGTAAATTTATATTTATTTCAAAAAAAGTTACTTAGTTTTAAAAAAAAAACATTGGAAGTGGCAGATTATCATCCAGAAAATTGGCGACATTAAGAATTCCCCACCCCCCATCCTGTGTGCAAGAGCCTCCTATACCAGCCTGCATCCAGGCTGGGTACCACCATTCCTTTTAACTTTGTCGATCTGCCAATATCCAGCCTGAGAGCAGACTGCTAATCACCATTCCTTTTAACTTTTGCCAATCTGATAAAGGCACAATGTGTCTTTTCTTATTTATACTTTGATTATTGGTGAGGGAGAACATTGTAGCCTACCACAGATGCCATTTGATTTCCTGTCTGTGCACATTTTTCTATTGGTCTGGTTGTGTCTTGTTACTTTATAAACACTTGAAAGCATTTGTAAGCATTCATATAATGAATATATTAATGTGCTGTCCTGCACATATATTGTGAATATATCCCCCACTCAGGCCAGTTTCCTCTCAAAGATCTTTGAGAGATCTTAGGTGTTTCATCTTTTGACTTTTTTAAGACTCAAATAACATTAGAAATAGTATTTAGTGTGTGTAGGTCCTTTTGTGGTGACTTTACTGCAAATGTCTGAGAGGCTGCATCAGTATCCATTCAGGAAAAATGGACAATAGTCTTCAAGGACCTAAGAGGGTTTGCCATCACCTTTTTATAATTCTGCCAGAATTTGTACGAGTCCCAGGTCCTCATCGCACTGGTGAGCACTGAGTGCTTATGGGGGTGTGTGTAGGCGAGGACATGGTCTGGGCTCTGTGGTTCTCACGCCCCACTCATGCAGCTTATGATAGTCCTTGCTGAGGTATCAAAAGACTGCAGAGGTGCGTAAGGACCTCAGGCCCTCAGACTGGTGATTTGCAAACACTAGTTATGACTGCACAGTTGAGAGTCAGCTATCTTTTCCCTCTTCTCCTAGCTGGCTTCATGCAAACAAATCCCAAGTCAGAGATGGTGAAGGTGAGTGAGCTCCAGAGAGGGCATGGTAGGTCTCAAATGTTACTTCTGTCCTGCATCTAGATCCTACCTTGCAGTCTTCTTTTAAGACTCTGACCTTTGCTTTCTTCTTCTTTGCAGATTCCCCTAAACTTTTCTCTTTGAATCATTTTTACTCCCATGAATGAGTGGTGTTTGAGTTGAATATGGTTGGGGAAGAAAGTCTCCTTGCTGTAGCCCTTTCTCCTCTCCTTCTCTAGGTGGAAGCCCCCTGGGAACCCCTACAGTTACATCAGTATTTGCATCAGAGCTGGGTCTGAGGCATGGGGCAGCAATAGGCGTCAGAGTAGGTGGGAACTGACAGGGTTCGGAGGAGAGGCTGAGTTGAGCCATCTCAGATGCAACTCAGCAAGAACCCCATGCAGAGGAGAAAAAAATTAATGTGGAAGTTTTAGGGATGGATAAAGTCATAAAGTTATTAGAAAAACATAAAACACATGGAAAAAATAATCGGAGGTCTAAAAAAACTGGATTTGGAGTCAGGTGTCTTGGATTCTGGCCTCAGTTCTATTCTTAGTTCATGACTCTGTTGTCTTATTGATAAAACTTATATATGGCAGTGGAAGGGGAAACTCAAGAAAGGACTGTAATGAAGAAGATGACTTGGAGGCAAAGAGGAATCATGACATTAGGGACAAGCAAACTTTCATTCACATAGTAGGTTACCACTTTTGGCCTTGGACAAGTCACTTCACTTCTGTTAGCCTCTGCTTTCTAATTATAAGTTTATGGGTGACAGTATCTACCTTATGGATGGGTGAGCAACAATTATTAGCATATAATGTGTTCTACAAAAGGCAGCTCTAGTGATATCTCCCCTCCCCCCTCTAAAATTAACTAGATAACCTTCTGGGTGACTTTCTATTTTGAGAACTGATATGGTTTCGATGTTACCCAGTGCTGCTTAATTGGGTATGGAGACTTAGGACTGTAGAATTTGCTTAATAAAAGCTGAGCCTGGAGATATTTGAGATACATCATGCAGACTTGAATAAATTTGGAACAGCAATCAACACCAGGAGTTAACTGGACTGAAAGGAGTCTTCAAGTTCAGTCTGTCTGAGCTCCTGTACCCTAGTACCCAACACAATGCCACTAATTTATAGGAACAGATGTTTTCATATAATATTCTTTATATATATGCCTCAGTTTTGCTCGTTCATGTTTGTGCATATAAATTTAGGGAAAGGTGTAAAAACCTGCATAGGGAAAACATCTTTTTTTCCAAGAGTATGGAGTGAGTAGCTACGACCTGGTATGCTAGTGATAGAATCAGTGGACTTATAGAATTGGAAAAAGTTGGATTTTGTTTTGTTTTGCATTACACCTTCTCTGGACAGGGGCAGATGGTGTTTGACTAAAATCTTTTCTAGTCCACTGCATTTCTAGGAGTCTAGTTTAATCCCAGTTTAAGTCTGGACCTTTCTTATCAGATAATGCCCTTGTCTCCTTTCTCTAGACGTTTCCGTCTTTTTTCTCACTGGATGGTTTGGACATATAGCTTCCTTTTCACACTCCCTGTATTCCATGAGCAATTTGTAGCACCTTCCCCAATATAGGAGAAAGATAGGATCAGGATATGCCAGTGAGCACTTGTGGCATCAGTACACCTTGGGTACTGCATGGACCCTGCAAGGATAGGGACAGAGGAGGAATAAGAGGAGTCCTCCCTTGCAGAGGGATTTAACATAAGAACACGCAATGAAATTTTCAGATAGGACTTATTTCTGCTATGTAAAACTTAACAAATGTTAGGTGGAAGTCTACTCAAATATGTTCAGGAGATTTGAGAAGGAATGGGATAGAAGATGGAGCTGATGATGAAGGTGGATATTACACACCTGGAGTACCATGGGGTGAGGTGTGGGGTGTGTGATAGGTCAGACAACGCCAGACAGATTTCAGTGATCGACTTGCAGATGGACTTTAGGGCTCTCCATCTCCTTTCTTGGAAAAGGAGATCTGTTCTCTTTCTTGTAGATCTCCTTTCTACAAAAAACCTGGAGTTTCACAGTATTGGTTTACAAGACCATCGTATGAGTGAGTGATGGGAGAGAGAAAAGTATTCCAGGTTGAGATAATATTAGATTCTAGAATGTTAAACATAGAAGGCCCCTTGATGTTCTAATAGTAACCTACATGAATGTCTTCATTTTACTCCTGGGGAAACTGAGGGCCAGGGATGAGAATCGCCCAGGTTCACAAAGGAATTTAACAATAGAGCTGTCTTCTGATTCTCAGGCCAGAGTTCTTTCCACTCTACCATGCTGATGAGTGGGGTTAAGAAGTCAGAAGACCTGGTGAAAGGAAAGTAACTAGGCCATCCTTAAATAGTTGAACAATTTAAAACCTGCCCTTATCTGGGAGAGTCCAGGCAGGATGCTTTCAATCCAGGAGCCAAGGAGTAGCCTTTCACAGAAGCATGAAAGGCAGTGTGTTTTCCTCTTTGGCCCCACTTACTTCCAGTTTCTCCCATCCCAGCTCCTGAATCTCTGCTCTTTTCCACTCATCCAAGTATTTCCTGGTATCTTGCCTCTGCCAGGATAACAGGAAGAGAGACTTAACTCTTAATTTCCAAGCCACAAGACCCAATTTCAGTCTTGTCTCTGATACCTTGGACAACTCTTGTTTGTTTTGTGGGTCTCGGTTAATACATGTCTTATCTTTTGAGTGCTTTGAAAGATTAAACAGATGTTAGGAATTGTTATTATACTAATATTATCATTTAATAAAATCTTCCAGATGGATTGCTACAAAGATGTGAAAGGCACCATCTATGACTATGAGGCCTTTACTCTTAATGGAAATGAAAAAATTCAGTTCACGCGGTATATGGGCAAGCATGTCCTATTTGTCAACGTGGCCACCTATTGTGGTCTGACAGCTCAATATCCTGGTAAGAATTCATAGCCACATCCCCTTGAGACTCAATTTTCCATTTTATTATATTCTATATCACTTGGAATTATATTCTAATTCTAATTACGCACCAAAATAAATGCTCATAGTTAAGTGACTTCATCCTCCAATGTTATTAATAGAAGTCCACAAATTATGGCCCAAATAAATACACATAATCAAGTGACCTCATCCTCCATTGTCAGAAGTCAGCAAACTATGGCCCATAGGCCAAATCTGGCCAGCCTGTTTTTGTAAATAGAGTTTGTTTTATTAGAATGCAGCCATACCCATTCATTTACATATTGTCTAGGGCTGCGTCTGTGAAGGGACTGAAGGCATCTAGCTCAGAAAGGGCTAACAAAGAAGTTGATTATAAAAGTGTGAGCAGACAAGTTGGAAAACTTCCTAGCAGTGGAAAAAGGCAATCGAAGCTTGTTTTTTGGCATATCACTGAGGGTTTTTAGGTAGAATGCTTCCTTTACATCTCAAAGATTGTTGAAGAGCAGCAAGAAGCACGTCTTGACATTTCTCTGGTTCTCTTTGCCTCTGTCAGGTTTACTTCTAGTTCACTCAGAGCAAACCGGCCCGGCCCGTACAGGGAAGAAAAGCTCAGTTCTCATTGTTTTCCTTTACAAAAGAAAGATTCAATCTATGAATTAACCAACCAGAGAAGGCCAACTGATGAGCAGTGATCTTCAAACCTGGCTTTGTTTAAAAATCACCCTTTGAATAGTAAAGATAACGAAACCCCATCTCAGAGGAACAGAAGAGTTTCTTGAATGGGACCTGGGCATCTCTATTTTTAAGGAAGCCTTCAGCTGCTTCTGATGTGCTGCAGGTTTGGGAAATCCTGCACTACTATAGAGGGCTTTTGAGTGCATGTCTGAATGCATCTGGTGTCTAACCTTGGCCATGCCATGGACAGTCTCTCTGATCTAGAGGTGCACGCCCCCGCCCACCACCTCTGTTTCCTTCTGTGTAAAATGGGAAACCCCAGGGAAAGATCCCTGCACAAAGCAGAATCTCTAGCCAGGCCAATATGTTGTTTCTTCTATAACCACAGAACTAAACACACTTCAGGAGGAGCTGAAGCCTTCTGGTCTAGTTGTGTTGGGCTTTCCCTGCAACCAGTTTGGAAAGCAAGAACCAGGAGACAACAAAGAGATTCTTCCCGGACTCAAGTAAGTGCCTGCTTGAAACACAATAGGAGGCCCCCGTCCACCTTCCCTCAGTCTCCAGAGGCCCTTCCAGCTCAGGACCTTCCTGAGGAGCCAGTGGATTGATAGGCTCAGGAGCATCTGCAAGCCAATTTTAGCACTGGCCTACCCTGATGAGAGCCTGGTAGTTTCCAGAGATGCTGTCTCGATCCCTGGCTGAGACCTGGATGGACTGTGGAGAAAGGAGCACAGAAATGATGAGGGAACAGTGATGGGCTGTAGGATAGAGAGAAATAAAATGAACCAGGGAGCCTAAATTCAAAAAAATGACCTTATTTCTCCACCAACCCCCTCTTTCTGCCCTTTCTTGTGACCTCAAATCCTAGTGTCCTATCATAACCTTCTCACTCATGTTCTGAAGCTTCCTGGAAATGTTATGGCTTGTTGCAGGTATGTTCGCCCAGGGGGAGGATTTGTACCTAATTTCCAGCTTTTTGAGAAAGGGGATGTGAATGGCGAAAAAGAACAGAGCATCTTTACCTTCTTGAAGGTGAGTGAATTCTTGGTCTAAGTCTCCTCCTCTTCCCTAATATTCCTAGGATAGAGTTGGTGTGGAGGAACCCAAGGGCTTATGCTTGAAGGTGGATTGGTCTTTTGGGAGGAAATCTTCAGATCAGCATGGGATGGGGGTCTAATCTGTTAGTATCTATGGGTGGGCTCTGGCTTTGTGGAGAGAGTTGTGTGGAATGACAGCTTTTACTGCGATCACCCTCTTTTGCTCATTGATTTTGATTCATTCATTCATTCATGGTACATGTAATGAGTGTCTGCTATCTATAAGGCAGGCTAAATAATAAGGATATAAAGTTGAATACACCACAGTCTCTACCTCTGATGAGCTTGTACTGGAGAAGGAGTTAGAAATCAACAGATATGATTTACGATGTAGTAGTACCTTTTATGAAACATTGATTTTTAGACACAGAGAATGCCAGAATTGAAAGGACCCTGAAAACCACCAGAGTGATTTGTTCCTATATGCTGGACTGTGGACCAAGATTAGCCCAAATTAAGATTTTTAAATATCTTCAGTAAATTGAAGATAGTAGAACAGTGTAAGAAGGATTTTATAAACTCAACTCATCTAACTCATAAGGCTGTCCTTTGTTCAAAGATTATGACCCATATGCAATTTATTTCTCCAATGGTCTTTTTGAATTAAGTGATGAAATGATGGTATTTTAAATTTTTTTTCCTATTTGACAAAATATTAGTAACTCAATATTTGGTCCCTAAAAATAATTATTGACATGTTACTGGCTCATGGAACCCTAAAACCTGGGAAACCACATTCTAATCCAAGCCATTTACTTTGAAGAAAAGGAAACTAAAAGCTTGAGAGGTAACATATCCTGCCTATGGCTGCATAAGTTAGTGATGAAGTCATGAGGAGAAACTGAAAGAAGGAGCAGCCTTTTGCTACAACATCGACAACATTCTTGGTAGTTGGCATGGTGATTTAAAGAATGTATGGGATTTATTGGGAATAACAAAAAAATTAAAATATGTAGGTATAGAAGGAAGTAGATTACCTGTGGGTAAAAATAGCCTGGATCATTCAGGAGCAGAAATAATATTATTTCCCTTTTTTATCTCTTTGCTTCAGCAATCCTGTCCTCACCCCTCTGAGATTTTGGCTTCATTCCGATATATCTCCTGGGAACCCATAAAAGTCCATGATGTCCGCTGGAACTTTGAGAAGTTCCTGGTGGGGCCCAATGGAGTCCCCGTCATGCGCTGGTCCCACCGGGCTACAGTCAGCACGGTCAAGTCAGACATCCTGGCATACTTGAAGCAATTCAAAACTAAATAGGAAGGCAGAGTTAAGGGCAGGAGCCATCCTGCTTCTCACCTAAAGACTTGTTGCAAAAAATATATATATATATCTTCTTGCCACACTCTCTTCCTAAATGGCCTCCACATCATTAAATCACCTTCATACTGCCAAATTTCCCACTCTCCACCAAGTAGATTTATATTCAGAAGGCTACTGCTATTTCTCCTTGTAAGAATATGTGGGTGAAGAATAAAAATGGAAATCCTAAGTCTCCAGACCTCTGCTACAAATTGAATCATTCATATCCATCAAAGGAAAATCCTCTTTCCATGAGAATGGTTCAGTCTGCTGAATATCAATATCCCTGATATATCCTGAATATCAATGTCCCTAGACATCCCAACTGGGTTATAGTCATATAATCTATGTTCTACTTTATAACACTATTTTTTGTCCTCTAGGACAAACATGTCTTGTCAGTTTCCAGCTCTTTTCAGATCAGTCTTCATCCATGACATGTCCCCTCACCTGCCATTCTTCTGTGGGAACCCCAAGGTAGAGTGGGAGCAGGATCATTGCCTCACAAGAAGAGAGGGCAATGCTAGTGGGACCCAGATCGTCTCTCTGTTTGTCCATACAAAAGCTTCCCTTATTGTCTGATCTTTAGCACATTCAGGTTTTGGCACCTGAGCAGAAATGCCCTTTATCTTTTGAAGGATGGGATTTCCCCTCTCAACCCTGAGTTCTCAGCTTCAGAACCAGCCCTTCCTCTATGTCCAATAAAATGTTTTCTGCAGCATCTCTGTGGTGATTTTTTAATCTCATACTTTGCTTGAACTCATTTTATCTCTCTCCTCCTTCTCACTCTATCACAGATGGTGTATTACCCAGATTACCTGAGCCCCCCTGACAAAGATTTATCCTCCCAGATGTTTGGAATGTTGTCACATGATGGCTCTCAGTTGTCACCCCTCTTCAGGAATTGCCTCAGGCCAAGTTTATCCCCTTTCCAGTCTGTATCCAATTACTGGTCCATAGGGTTATAAAGGCCAAGTCCTGACTGCTCAACTTAGGAAAACTTTGAAGGGCCATCCCAGGTGCAGAGATCCCCAAGGGGTAGGCCGATGGCCATTCTTGCTTACACTGCAGCCCAATTTTTCCCTGTGACAAATTTTGCTTCTCTTCTTTGTTCCCTTCAACCCACCAGATACTGATCCTGAGGTAATGCTCTCTTGAACTTTCTGAATGCAAATCTCTACCTTAGAGTCTGCTTTCCAGGGAACCCAACCTACATTTGTTGCTACCAAAAATGTTCTGAGAAATAAGATGCTAAGATGAGATTTCAGAAGGGGAATTATTCACCATCAGGTGATAAAAAGGGGATGGGTGGAGCACAAACAGCCACTGGCACAAAGTAGCAGTGCAGTTGTTAAAACTGTCACCAAAGTGGAACTGGTATGGTATATACTTTTTGAAGGATATGTACTAGCAGATGTGATGTGTCACATGCTTGAGAAGCATGGAGGAAATGGTGATTATAAGGTAATAAAAGTGGATAATCATTGCTAGAGGAAATTGATGTTTTGGAGAGAAACAATTAAAGGCTGAGAATGATATCTCATTAAATAAAGGCTGACCATAAAAACGTGCCTTTATGGAATTACATAAAGAACTTTTCACGTCATACAACTTAAGGATACAAAAAGCAAAGGTTCAGGCCCAAGACTTAATCATAGGAATATTATGTAGAATTCCAAAGAAAGTTAAATTCCCAACCTAGATAATTTTCTATGCCAAGGTCATGGCCTTGACTGGAAAAGAATAGAACCATGAGACCTTGGATGGAGACAGTAGGTTTGATGTGTTAGAACATTCAATTCTCCAGATTTTCCAGGACGCTCGAAACTTTTAGAAGTAGTCCACCCCTCCTTATTAAAGGTTGGGATATCCTTCTTGCTTGAAAACAGTACAGATGACTCTGTCCTGTGAAATATTATGTGCTTCTGCCACCCACTCAAAATCTGCCCTGTACAGAACTAGATTCTAAGTGTTCCTGAACAAGGAGAGTGGAACATAAAGTTAGATAAGAAGAGTTCATTGATATGGGCACACACTCCCTGAATACAGACTTTTTACACATGGGCAAGAACCCAACACACTGTTAGGATGACTTACTGGTTAGAAAAATAAGTGGCTCTCACTAAATGTAGTAGAAATGTCAAAACTGTTGTGACAGATGGCAGAAATAAGAGATTAAAAGTTCAGAAAAGTGAGCATATTAGAGTGGATTTACCATGTAATGCTGGGAAACTCACTAGAAGACTGAGTCACAGGAGGGCCAAAGGACATTCTGCTTGAAAAAATAAATAGGAATATGCTGGTGAGAGACTCCATTTTTTTCATATTTTTTAATAACTGGAAGAAAGATTTTAAAATTTTTCTCTGTAAACCTTCATAGAAAAGGCCTGAAATGAAATGTAACACATGTAAACAATGGATTTCTCAAGATTTGAGACTTGAGAAGATTTTCAAATAATTATCTTATTGTTTTTCTGAATTTACCTTAGCCTGTGTTGCATTTATACATTTAAAACAGTGATTTTTCTAAGGGAAATATTGAATGCTCTATGAATGTTTCAGGGTAACAAATTATTTTAACATTCTTAGATTAAAAATTAGTGACTTCCTGGGTGAGGGAACCCCCTGCTTTTAATTAAAGGAGAGGGAAAAAGGCCAGCTGAATGCGGGGAGTGGAGGTTCAGGAAAATCGAATGGTGGAGATGGAAAGTCCACCTGAATCCGAAGCATTGGAAAATGCAGTGGTTTCATAGAGGAGGAATACACACTCCTAAATGGAAATTAGACACTGTTTTACATGCAGCCAGGCATCTTAACTTCCTGCCTTTGATGAGTCAATGTGACTTTCCTTCATCCAAATACTTTTAAATAACAGTCTGATTTTAGAGAGGCATGGGAAAATCTGAGCAGAAAATCAAGGTACAGGTGACTGCAACCCTCAGCCCCCAGGGCATCTCTGCGTTGTGAGGGAGAAGGCTCCAGATCGGCTAATTCCGGGGTTCCATTGACTGCTGCTTTTAATCCTGTTCGTGGAAGTCCCACATCAGCAGGTGCCTTTTGTTCATATTATTTAATACTGTAAACAACAATGTTTAAAATATTTAATCTTTATCTGTAAAAGCATCTTCACTTATACCTCCCCAAATCTTCACTTTGACTTGTGGCTCCAGTGGAGCAATTGGTTAGCACAGGGTACTTATAAGAAGTATACCTGTGAGCAATGATGAGGTTGTGAGTTTGAGCCTCATCTGGAGCATTTTTACTACTCGGGCCAGTACATCAAAAAATTGGGACAGCTTATTAAGTTTAAGGTCACTTTCAGGAGATATATGTACTGTCGTGATTTTCACCATACTCAGAACCTTCTTGTAATGTGTCTTAAAATTCCTTGCTCAAGGTCATTTATAACAAATACTTTTCCACTGTTCTTTTTGATACCTGCCTTTTTCCAACACTTTGCAACAAGTGTTTGACAGTTACTAAAACAACGGTTCACAGTATGCAATTAAATTAAGAAACTGACCATTATAGTCTCAGGCCCAGAATTCAGGTACGTTTAAAAATTAGTCACTCTGGGAGGCCAAGGCGAGCAGATTGCTCAAGGTCAGGAGTTCGAGACCAGCCTGAGCAAGAGCAAGACACTGTCTGTAATAAAAATAGAAAGAAATTAATTGGCCAACTAAAAATGTATAGAAAAAATTAACTGGGCATGGTGGTGCATGTCTGTAGTCCCAGCTACTTGGGAGGCTGAGGCAGAAGGATCACTTGAGCCCAGGAGATTGAGGTTGCTGTGAGCTTGGCTGACACCATAGCATTCTAGTCCAGGCAACAGAGTGAGACTCTGTCTCAAAATAAATAAATAAATAAAAATAAAAATCAGTGAAAATCCTACCTCAATTTCTTCATTCCTCTTGGCCTCCTCTGGAATTCATTCTCCCTCTCCCTCTCTCTCTCTCCCTCCTCTTTTTTGAGAGAGGGCTTCACTCTGTCACCCAGGCTGGAGTTCAGTGGCACACTCATACCTCACTGCAACTTCCAACTCTGGGGCTCAAGCGATTATCCAGCCTCAGTCTGCAGAGTAGCTAGGGCTACAGATATGAGCCACCATGCCTAGCAGTATTATCATTCTTAATAAGCCCATGATGCCTGTAGCTATGATAGAGACACGGGTATTGAGTCTCAAAAAACAAACTGACCCATTATAGTCTTGGAGCTGAGCAGGAAGCCTATGTGTGGGTCACTAATCTCACCCTGTGGATCTTAAACATTATCTGAGACATCCTAGAGACACATATAAAACCCTCTGGCTTTACAGAAGATTTATGATTGCCCATGTTTGAATGCTTAGCATTCCCAGTTCTTTTCCAGCTGCTGCTACATTTTGGAGTGTTTACATTCTCCCTGGTCTGTGAGCTTCCCATCATGTAAATATGGGTTCAAAACACTCACGGACCATCTTGAATTAATGTTTGGCAAAGAAGTGATAGAAGATAATTTACTTACCAAGATGTACAGTAGACATATCAATAGGGGCCATTCACAGTGTTATTTGATAATAAATCATCAATTGATCAATGGATACAAATTCTTCCCTGTAAACATGCCCCTTTGTAACATGATTTTGCAGCAGCTTCCATCAAGAGGTGGCATCTATTTCTCTCCCCACTGTATGTGAGCTGACTTTGTGATTTGCTTTGACTAATAGAATATTGTGGAAATGGTATTGTGGAAGTGATGTAGGACTTCAAAGATTACGCCTCAAGAAATCTTGTAATGTACCTCTTAAAACCTCGAGACCACTATGTAAGGAAACCTCATTTAGCATCTTAGAGGATGGAAGACCACATGGAGAAAGAGTCCCAGCCATCTCAGTCATCATCCCAGCCAGTCCAGCTGACACACCATACATGTTTGTGGAACCATCTTGAAACATCCAGTCCCAGTTAAAATGCTAAGTGACCACAAAAACATATGTGACCCCAGACAAAACCAGCAAAATAATCGCCCAACTTAGCACAGCTCAAATTGTTGACCTGCAGAATTGTTAACAAGAGAAACAAGTGTTTTAAGGAACTAAATTTGAGTGGAGTTTGTTACATAGATATGAATGAATGATGGATGTAAGCATTTAGTACAGTTCTGAGCACAAAGTAAGAGCCTAGAGCAATTTATTTCTTTTGGGGATCTTCTCATTGTCCCAAGCATTGGGTCCTCTCTGCTCTTGCCACAGCATGGAGACTCCAAAATCACTTGAAATTTTGGGCTATTCATATTTACCTCTGGTGTAAGTTTCTGACTCCTTGGGTCTTTGCACCAAGCTCAGAGTTCCTGCTCTGAAACATCCAGAGCTTCCAGATCTCTGGAGTGAGTAGAGGTATGAATGAGTAAGTATAGCTCACATTCTTTGCCTGATTTTGCAAACTAGCCTGCAGGGTCCAAAGTCCTTTCTAGCTATACTTTCCCAGTGCTGGCTGTCCTTTTGGTAGGTATGCTAGTTTGCCTTGTCACCTATGACAGGAAGAGAAGGCTTTGGTATCCATATTGAGAACATTTATATATTTCAGTAGTTTAGAGATGCCAGGCAGTCACAGCTGGTAGCTGTTTGCTAGTTTTCCTAATATTTTTTCAAAGAAATTGCATAACAGACCATTTTTATGGGTAGCATACTTCTTGTCATGGTGGTGGAAGCTGGATATACAGTTTTGTTTTGTTTTTGTCCCCCAGATACTCCTAAAGACCTTCCTACTAAGCACCTACCAAGATTAGGACTAGGCAAAACCTTTTTTTGCTTTGGATTCTAAACTAAATAGGAACAGAAACCAGCATATGTGTTTTATTTAGAAATATTGAGTTTAACAGAAGAAAGAGTTGAAACTGACAATAGAATAAGGTCACAAATTATGAGGGAAAAGGACTTCCCATTTAGTTTTCTATACTTAATCAAACTATGAATCAAAATTAAGTTATAGAGCTATTTACAGAGGCACCTTCTTAGAAAACCCTTGGAAGTTGTTCTCCATCAAAATAACCCAAGACTCAAAACAAAACAAAAAAAATGAAAACATGGGGACATGGGGATCCAAAACAGGAAGAAGGCAAAGAACATCCCCAGGTTGATGGGGAAAAAGCCACAGGAAGACACCTGTGTAGCATGCCTAGAGAACAACCAGTCCAGATTAAAGCAGGAGAGCAAAGGCTCCAGAGAGGAGATCACTAAGAAAAATATTAAAATCGATAGGTTCTTAGAGATGTTTCAGCATATTGAGAGTTGCTTAAATTCCTGGAAAATCAATTCGGAATGAATTGGTTATAAGGATCATAAAAAATAAAGAAAAAGTACAAGACAGTTAATTTAATAACATTGCAGAAAACTAAGAGGTGTAAGAAAAGAAATATAATCACAGTACTACATGACTCAGATATGAATAATTTTTTATTTTTTTATTTTATTTTTTTGAGGCAGAGTCTCACTCTATTGCCCAGGCTAGAGTGCTGTGGCGTCAGCCTAGCTCACAGCAACCTCAAACTCCTGGGCTCAAGCACTCCTTCTGCCTCAGCCTCCCGAGTAGCTGGGACTACAGGCATGTGCCACCATGCCCGGCTAATTTTTTCTATGTATTTTTAGTTGGCCAATTAATTTCTTTCTATTTTTAGTAGAGACGGGGGTCTCACTCTTGATCAGGCTGGTTTCGAACTCCTGACCTTGAGCGATCCTCCTCCCAGAGTGCTAGGATTACAGGCATGAGCCACCGCGCCTGGCTTATTGCTCTTTTGAATATCTTTTTCTGTTGTATGTGAAGTGCCTACTCAAGATTTTTCCCCATTTTTCCCTTGGTTTGTTTGATTTTTTTATTTATATGTAGGAATGCTTTACATACTAGGAATATGAATCATTTCTCAAAGTGTTTTTTCTTTGGGGCATTATTTAAAAATAAGTGTGGCATATGATCAACTAAAACATATGAACCTTGTGTTTAAAAGTTGCTGTCATTCTTCAATATTGTGTTGGGGCAATTAATTACTTCCAAGTTTAAGCACCCTCCTGGTCAATGGCAATTTAGGGAACTCAAGTCCATCATTGATCATAACCAATTTCAATCATATGCAAGTTTAATCAGAATGCATATTAAATTCTCCACCAAATCAGTTCAAATGTAGTAAGACTTGTCCAAATATACAGCCTAGATCCCAGACCCAGAATTCTACTTTGGCTGCACAGTGTTTGTCTTATGAGTTGTCCTTTGTAAACTCAGGACTTCACCTAGTGAACACTATACTACACAGACCTTCACAATGCATTCTGCTAACAACTAAGTGGTACAAAATCACAGAACCTCTATATTAAGCTTGCCTTTTAGATTTTTAAAATTTCAGTTACCTTTTATGAATTCAGGATATTTTTTACATCTCTAGGTCTTCTTGCAGATATAATTATAGAATTATAACTGATTAATGATATTTTTCATATCCTGAGATACTATTTCTATGGGTGTATATCTTTAAATACTATGGTGAATACTCTCCTTTTATCTTCTCACAGTTTTAGTCTCATATTCCTTGTTAATCCTTTTCTTTTTCCACGTTAAATATTACTTTCCTTATTGGAAAAACAGAAGCAAAAGGAGTGTTAACTAATACTGCTTTCTTCCTGCTGCAGTGGATTTATCTTTTTTCCTTGTTCCTTTCTGCCGTAAACTTATCTTAAAGAGCAGAAACACAAACATAGTTAGTAGTAGAGACAGTCACAGGGAATCACACCTATAAGCCAGGCCAGGCAATCTCCTGTTTATTGACATCACTGCAATTAAACTTCTCAAGGCAGAGACTATTGAAATTGTTATAAATTTTAATAACAAGAGGAATAAACAAGAGGAATGCCTGGAATTTAAATATGTCAATATTTGTCTACTTGATAAGTGATTACTTCTTAGAAGAGTCTGAGATCTAAACAAGACCAACCCTAGCTCAACTGCCATTCCAGTGAAGGATAGTGAATACCTTATCACAGACTGGGTCCCTGCTTCTCAATTCTCTGCACCTGCTTCTCCTTCTCTTTTCCTTCCCTTATATATTGCCTCTACTCTTTGCTTTCACTCATTACTCTTTTCATTTATTCTATAACATAGCTTTTTAATTTTGGACAGAGAAAATAAATTAAATTTTAGAACATTTGAATTGATTCCCAGCTTATCTTCTTATTAGGTAAACGAATTTAGGCATGTTGTTTATTTTCTCTCTGTATTGACTTTCGTATATGTAATATCTCTCTATATATATGTATAATGGAGATAATAATAGACACCCAATTATTGGTGAGGATTAAATGAAACGTATTTAAAGATGCTTGGCACATAGTAGGCAGTTTGTGAATGTTAGTATTCCTCCTTTCTTTTTTTCCTTCATGCTTTTTACTCTTTTTCCCACCCTCCTTCCTTTCATCTTTTTGTTTCTCGTCTTCTCTCCTCGCGTTTCTACCTTCCATTCCTAAACTCCTGCAATACCAGCTGCACCCCTCACTCTGTCTTGATCAGGATGTGGGCCAGAATGGAAGCCTTGGCTCTGAGATGGCTGAGAGCTATAGGATCTGATGTTTCACTACTGGCCTTGATATCTTTAAGTGGTAGCCTGCAGGCTACCCTATCCCTATCCCTGCAGGGGAGGTAGGGATCCAGTGGGTAGGCAAACCCCTATCAGCCTCTACTCTTTGCTCTTAACCTGATTGCTACATGGATATATGATGCTTTCTTGGCAGATACCATATGCCTGCTACGTTGCTTTCTGAGTCTGGGCTACTTTTTCTTCTCATGCTAGAGGCATGTCCCAAAGGTACTCAAAAGTTTATCAGAACTACTGAAACACAGAGATCTGAGAAGACAGAGTCATTAGGCTGCTGCATCAAAACCACGAGGTGGGGCCTATAAAGAAAGGGCTTCCTTACTCCTCAAGATCCAGTCATTATAAGGTGAACAAAGGTTAGCAGTTGTAGAGAGTAAGGAATTAGTAACAACGTGTGACGGGCAATACGATATTATAGACAGAGCCCTAAAGTAGGAATATGGAAATTGAATTCCTTCTATGATTGTCAACTACATGACCTTGGTATATCACTTTACTGCCTCTAAGCTATAAATTCATAATTTAAATAATAAATACCATTTATTGAATGCATGCCAAATGTCATGCCTCATCCTAAATATACACGTGTATTAATCATATATTATACTTTCTGTTTCAGGTGGCTCACACCTGTAATCCTAGCACTCTGGGAGGCCGAGGGAGAGGATTACTTGACATCTTGGGGCCTTGCTGAGCTTGGAGAGAATGCATGCACCCCTCCACCAGAGCTAGCCAATTCCTCCAGAGAGTAAACAACTCCCCGGTGACTGCATCTTTCTTATGCAAATCAACTTATCCATAACCCAAGTCCCAACCACTTCTTTATCAAGCTCTGATACTCCTGATCACAATTCTCCTGCCCTAATCACCTAGAGCAAGGTATCAACCAACCAGAGATAGCCCCTATGCCCCAGAGCATGCTGAAATTACTCAAACTAGCCAATTCTAAGCCTATGTACCCTGCATCACCTGTTCCTTCCCACAAAAATTACAATTAGGACTCTTGTTCACATTTTCCCTTCACTTCCTCTGCCTCCTGACCACCCTGGTGCTTCCCTATGTGTCCCTGCATCATGTCCTGAGCTGCTTGTTTCTCAGGGTCTATGAGTATAAAAACTTCTTCTTTCATGACAGCCATTTCCATGTCTGTGTTTTATCAGACCTGATTAAAACAAATCCCAGTACATTTTAAAACAATGTTAACTCACTTAGTCCTGTGAGGTAGTAGTATATTACCTGGTAGTGTGGTAATGAAGTCAATAATCTCCACAGCCAAGGTAGAGAAAGACTTTCACATAGTTGCCCTAAGGCGCTTTGAATATTTTGAGTCACAATTCAGTATCCTTGCTTAGAACTATTATATTCAGATTAGAAACCCTTCAGAAGACTTCAAAAGTCTAGAGAAACAAATGGGTTTCCAGCTTCAAAAAAGTTCACAAAGCCTTATAATCCTCCAGCCCTATCTAATCCACAGGGAGTTCAGTTTCAGGAAGGACCTGGAAGACAAAGGATGGATGGAAGGGAACAGGTTGGAAAGGCACTCAGAACATGGGAAGGAGAATTTCAGCAAAGTGGAGTTGCTTTTGGTTTTGGATTATATTACGTTTGTCAGACCCCTGAAGGAAGCTTGTCAGTGATTAATTAAAATTTTAAAAGAAAACTGTTTAATAGATAAAGTTTATTTGCCTGTCACATTCTTGGGCTTATATGAAGTAAAAGGTAAAATAACTCATTGTACGTAAAACTAGTGGAGAGTTTATCCTTTAATTCCTTTATTTTCTCATTGTATGTAACATATGCTATATGGTTTATCTTGTCATTTAAATCCAATATAACGTATTAGATTTTATAATCTATTAGATTAGAATACATCTGTTATAATCTAATACCTTATCTTTGTATACAATCATATTATCTGAGAACAGTTTTTTTTTCCTTTCCAGTCATACTTTTAATTTCTTTTTTTAAATATGACTTCAAAATGCAATGAATGAGGCACAGAGAGTTTGTAAGTGATGGGAGCTGGGATCCTTGATTTATTACTAAACTCAAACAGAGTGCTTTCAATATTTTGCATATAAATAAATATTAACTATTTTGCATTTAAGATCGACATTTACTATAATTTTTCAAAGATGTCATTTACCAGGCTAAAGAAATTATCTTCTATTGCTAGGTGGCTTAGAGTTTTGATCATGACTGAAAGCTAAATTTTCACAAATACTTTTCTATCTCTATTGAGGTGATCATGCAATTTTTTTCAGCCTTAATGTGCCAAATTATTTTCTCATAGTAAACTAATCTTGCATTCTTGGTATAAACTCAAGACCAAAATGACTTATAATTCATTTTAAACATGGCTGTGACTTAGAATTCATTTTAAACATTCTTAACTTTCAGGATAATTGGCGTCTGTGTTCAAGAGTGAGATTGACCTATGATCTTTCTTTCTCATAATGTCCCTATTAGTTCATGTATGAGACAGCAGCCTCAGTTTGGCAGTTTCTTTTTTAAAAATTAAATATATTGATAGGGAAAAACCCCTGCCCAAGGGCCCTGCTAATTGGATTCACGTGAAACTTATGGCTGATCCTACTAATGATAGGGAAAAGCAAGGGCCCTGAGGCAAAATACATGTGAAAGCTTACGGCTGATCCTACTAATTAGATAATAGTTGATTGGTTGTGTAAATGTATAAAAATGGGAAAAAATAAAGAAGCGTTGCTCAGAGTTTGGTGGTATACCCCTCTGAGCCCGCCGGCATGCCTGCCGGCGAAATAAAAAGCTGATTCTGCGACCCTCTGTGTGCCGCTGGCTTCTTTGCTGGTCAATCGCTGGTTATCTGTTGTAACAATATACCTACATGCGACCTAGCCATTTGACTCCTAGGTATTTACCTAAGAGAAATGAAAGCATATATCTATATGAAGTATTATACACAAACGTTCATAGCAGCTTTATTTATAATAGCCAAAACCAAACATTTGGAAATAATCCACATGTTCATCAATAGATGAATGGATAAACAAATTCTAATATATCCATACAACCTGATACTATCCAGCAAGAAAAAGAAATGAATTTGTGATACAACCGATAACATCAATTAACCTCAAAATAATGATGAGTGAAAGAATTTTAAAAAGAGTTCATACAGTATGATTCCATTCACATATAATTCTAAAAACTATAAACATAATGTTTCATAAAACTACAAACATATAACAGAAAGCAGATCAGTGGTTGTGGGAGAAGGACAGAAATTACAAAAGGGCATGAGGAAACTTTTGGGTGATGTCTATGTTCATTATCTTTATTGCTGTGATGGTTTCATGATTATATATATTATATGTCAATGTACATACGTTTAAAGGATGTGAAGTTTATTGTACAACAATTATGCCTCAATAAAACTGTTTAAAGGATACATTATCTGGGAAAATATTATTATGGCATTCTGCAAGAGTAGTAGTGGGTCTTCCTTTTTTCTCCCCCTGTATTGTGGAAGCGTTTGTGTCTCATTAGACTATTTCCTCTTTGAATCTTTGAATGTTTTGAAGAAGTCCGGATACGCAATGGAACATGAGATTTTCTCAGTAGGAAGATGTTTGACCACTAACTCAATTTATTTCGTTATTTAAGACTATTCGTAGTTGCTATTAATTCTTTAATCTAATTTGATACGTCATATGGTTCTATTAATAATAATTTGTCCATTTTATCTAAATATTCAAATGTATTTGGCCAGATTCTTTCCGCTTTTGGAGAAGCTGCTTCCTCTTCGTCCTGATCTTTGCCTCGTTCGCCTTTTCTCCTGTTTTCAAGTCTGGGTTTAGAACTTGGTCCCTCAGATACTGCGGACAATCGGATTAATTCTCCCCGCGACCTGCGGGAGGCCGCGGGAGCGGGTGTCGACAGCGGCGGGGAGAAAGACCGCTTCCCGGCGCAGGCGGCACCCGCCTGACTCAGGAGCGGGGTTTACAAGGTGTGTTTCCCCAGCTCCCCTGAAGTGTGGGTTTTCCTTTCGAAAGGGGGCGATGTTTAAACTGACTTCAAGACAAAGCTCTCAAGATACAGACACTTTTTTGTGTGTCTGCGAATCAAATATTTAACCGAGCGTCTTCTGTGGACCAATGGAAGAGCGAGGGTCGCCGCCTGTGGGACTAGGTGAGTGGAGCTCCTTAACGCGCACCCGGCTGCTCCCGCCACACTCACCGAGCCCACCCGAGCCTCTAGAGGAGGGTAAGCCAGAGCCAGGGCTCCTGGCTCTCCCATCCCCCGCACCCCCGTACTCCACACACCTCTGTGCTTTCCTGGCCAAGAGCTTCTTCCGAAGTACAGTCGGATCACGGGAGAGATCTACAGTGACGCATCACCCGGCTTCCTATAGGAAAGTACTGCTGAGAATTCAGGTTCTCTTTCTGAAAGGGATCAGATGCTACCAATCTGCGGTCTCGGCGATGTGCAGTGGCATTTGGTAAGCGTAAATGGGAGAGTGAAAAAGCGAAGCGCAACCACGAAGGGATTCGAACCCTCAATCTTCTGATCCGAAGTCAGACGCCTTATCCATTAGGCCACGTGGTCCCACGACTTCATTATTGTGAAAAAATGTAACAAGTGTTGAGACTCTGAGTCATTTACCCAGATTATTTAAAATGACCTGATCTTGCCTATTAAGGAATTTCTCCAATGTCACACAGTAACAAGGTAACGCAAAATGGGTATTCTGATTTTCTCTAAACTCCTGCCCTTAACTTGACACCAAAATTTAGACAAAATGTTAAATATGCGCCTCGGTGCCTCTCTCAGCCGGTAACCTTAAGCTCTAAAGTAATAGAAAAAGAAAGAGATTGAACGTCTCTCTCTAATCACGGCTACACATGGTCAGTTTGCGGCCAGAAAGAGACGCTTTGGGAGTAAATGAAAATCACCATGAGGTGGACAAGAAAGACCCCCCATGCGACCCTCTCAGCTCGGCGTCCAATTCTGCCGCAACAGAGAAGAATAGACCCCGCTAAATACGCTCCAAGGAGACGTTTGTAAAAAGCCCAAGAATGTACCACTTAGAGAGTAATTATTAATAGAAAATGTCTGTTATCTTGTGCAACCACCCGATTGTGGTGTTGAGTTGTTGGGCTGACCTAGGACCATCCTTTGAGAACTATGGGCCCATAGCATACAGCATATTTGTGACCCTCTCCACCCCATTCTTTGGTCTCTACCCATTTCCACATAGATGTTTGAATTTTAGTTCACATCTGAATAGGAAGTTGGCAGAAAAGATAGGGATTTCTGAAAAGGGGGCACTCAATTCAATAAATATTATTTAAATTTCTGTTGAGATGTTACTGAATGGTGTTGCTACAAAAATGATGGAGTGGAAGTACAAGAGGCTGCTCTTACTGAGAATGTACTTTCATATGAATAAGAAAAATTTATATTCCTTATTTTCAGTATTGGAATATTAGAAAATACTTGTTTCTTGCTCTCTCCTTTCCTTTGCATATAAGCAGGTAAGCTACATAAATAGAAGTGCTCACAGGAATGAGGACAGTCTGACTATTTCGGAAGAGGAACAGCCATTTTGTAAGACAAGAGAAGGATTAATTCCCCCAGCAACTGTATGCAGAGAACTTGGTCTTTAAAGAGATCCCTGGTGGATTCCAAGTATCCCTGTTTTCCTCCTCTTTTGAAAGAATGTCTTTCTTCACCATCTAGGTAAACCTGTCCACTTGCTATTTTGACTATATTCCTACTTGCCTCCTTGAAGTCTATCTCCATCAATAATCCCCACGTTTGTTTCCAACCTCTTCCTCTGTCATTCTCTCTTCCCTTCCTTTTTGAGCTACAGTTTTACCTATTACATCGAAAATACCTTCTTGTCAACTTTCTCCAAAAGGCTTAGAGTTTCCTGAATAGAGGACTATATCTTAGTCATCTTTTTATTCTGATTTCCTGGTAGTGTCATATAGTAAGCACTGAATAAACATTTATTAAGGAAATGCATGAAGGTAAAATCTGTCTACACTAGCTGTTGCCTTTCTCACTTTTTAATAACTCAACTCCTTGTAATGTTTTCATTTCTATCATTCCACTGAAACCACTCTGAATTGAACAAAGTAATCAATGCCTTCTGTTTTTACCAAATTAAAAAATGGACTATATTAATTAGGACTTTTGGGGACAAATGACAGAATTTCTAATTAAACTAGCTTAAGCAAAAAAGAGAATTTATTAGCTCCCATTAATAGAAAATCCAAGGAGAATTTGAACAATTGAATTTTGGAAAGGAAAAGAATATAGTTGATTCTTGGTAACAACTGAAACTTGGAACTCTAGCATTGTCAAGGACTATTATTATATCAGCTTCCTTCTGCCAGTAGACTTTATTTTCTCTATTCTATACTCCTTACAGAATAGCTGTCTTACCATGAAAAAGAAACTTTCAAATTTTATATATTGGCTTAAGCCAACAGACAGGATGTGTCCTGCTCCTTTATTTGCTCCCACGCCCAAAAATCCTTGAAAAGGCAATCACAAGCCTAGCTTATATCAGCTGTACAACATTAAATCAATTCTGGTCAGATTAGTGGATTTGTGTAAGATCAAGGTATTTGCCACAGTATCCAAGTGGATGTGGGTGGTGTAGGTAGGAGAGAAAACGGGTTTCCAGGAAAAGAGCAGAATTGTTACACAGACTGTCCATAGTCCACTTTAGACTCTCATTTTACCAAGAATTTATCATACCAAGGATTTTTTATGGTTGACACTGTCATGCATATCTTTCATCCTTTGCTACCATTAAATTATTATTTCCCAGTTCTCTTCCTACTTCTTACCATTTTCTTCTCCATATCTTTTGTTGAGTCCTTTTTTTCTGTCTGACCCTTATATGTGGTGTTACCAAGTGTTTGGTCATAGGAATATTTCTCTTATCACTTCATACATTCTCCCTTAGATTATTTTATTCAGTTTCATGCTATCCAGAAAATTTCATCCTAGTTCCAAACTTACAGTGTAACCTTCTGTTGGATACCTGAATTTTCCAACTAACACCTCAAACTCAAGTAAAAAAAAATGTTTATCTTCTTTTGCCTCTATTTCTCCCTGTGCCCTGACAACAAATCAGTGAAACAGCAACTGTAACTGCCATGAAGTAAAATATAGATCATAATGGGGATTAGGGAAAATTTTTATGCTGGTATTATGGAAGTACCCTTGTAAAAAAATCAGATATTTTGAAGTTTTTAAAAGAAACCACTGATATGTATAATTACAGATAGTTTCCTTGTGAAATAAGATTTCATCTCTGTGACAATTGCTTCTCTTTCAACACAAAGAAAACTTCATTCTCTATTTAAAAAAGTAAAATCTGTATTTCTGTCAAGAGTTTGGACAATATACTTTTCCTAACTCAAAAGATAATTTTGGGTTTTATTTTTTCTATCAGTAAAGTTAATTATAACAAGATCAGTAAGTGGGTTAATTATCATGGAAAAAACATAATTTATAACTTTAAGGAAAAATTTCAATTTTCTTTAACATATATCCTTAACAAATATAGTCTCCTATGACAAAATGTTTTATAAAAAAGTCTTAAAGGCAACGATTATTAAAACCGTTAAATTTTATAGGAAAGCAGCTTGCTCATCTCAGCAAATAAACTAGCCAGAAATTCAATTTCAAGTAGACTATATATATAAAAAACATATATATAAAACTTAAATATTACTTTAATCCCAGCTGGTAAATGCACTATACTTTTGTGGCAATTAGGACATAAACATTTTCTAATCTTTTCCTCTTTCTTTATAACAAAAAGTAATGACTTTGTTTTTTCAAAAACACTTGAGTCAACCATCACCTTTTCAAGATTTTTAAATTAAACTCATTGTAATTATAGTTTTTTAAAGTAAACTTTATTTTAACAAAGTTGATTTAGAGTATTTTGGGCTTATAAATATATTTTCATTGATCCATTATATTTGTTGACTCTTTGTACTTATTTTTCTGGAAAGGTATATCTATTTTTACCTGTGTTGGATGTTATTTTTCATGATTTGTCTTTCTCTTTCTGTCCTTGCTTTGTCTGTCCGTGGGTAAAGTATACTTCCTCATTTTACTGACATTGGTCTTAACAGTAACGTAAGTTGATTTTACCAGTTGAATGTAGGGGGAAGGGAGAGTGTGTGAGGCTTTAAAAGTCATGGCCAAGTTTTCCATCCCACCTGCCTCCTGCATTACAGAATGAGAAGAACATACCAGGTAGATGCTGGTCTGGAATGATGAGACATATAGCGACATACAGATAACACAACAAAAATCCAGACCATCCCAGCTGAGCCCAGCTAAGCCTAACCAAACAAGGGACTTGTGAGAAATAAATGTTTGTTACAAAAGCCACTGAGATCCTTGGTTCATTTTTTTTTAAGGCTATTCACATTTTTCTTATTTATTTGAAAGATCACTGCTGAATTTATATTATATAAATATAATATATCAATTATGTTTATTATGTATTCAAAAATTTCCCCCAAACCAATTTTATTCTTATATTCAATAATAATTTTTTTCAACATATATAAAATTTCAATGGAGTTAATTTGCTTCTTAATGTTAACTTTCCTAGGAGTTAACCTTTGATGTTTTTTTCCCACTCTATTTACATAACTATGCATCTAAATTTATCCTAACATTTAAAAAATATATTTGAAAAATAATATGTCCAAGATTTATTTTGGAGAAAGTGAGATGAAGACCTTAATTTGTTCCAAACAGTTGGCTTCTTGTCCTACAGGAATTTTTTACTTAGTTTTTTGAAATATCATCTTTATGATACAATCTTCCCTTGACTTGTGAAGGCAATTTGCACATGAAAAATATGAGGCAAATTATCATAAGTGGCATAAGTGAAATTGATGTTACCATTTGTTACACTAGAAAAAATATGAATATACTCCTGAGCCCACAATTTGACGCCTATTTATCCATTTATTCACCCAATATTTATTGAGTATAATCATGTGCCAGACACTTTTCTAGGCCATGGGGATACAATAAACAAAATAGATTAAAAACTCAACCTTTCATGGATACTATAGTCTGGTGGGAAAAAAGAAAATTTTGTAAGATATATGGATGGAAAAAATATAAAGCAGAAAAGAAGAAAAAGAAACCAGGGAAGGAAGAGATGGCTAGTATAAGGCATTCTAAGCTATTGTAAGTTCTTTGGTTTTACTTGGAATGAGATGGGAAGTCACTACAGGGTTTTTTAGCAGAGGAGTATTTTTTTAGCAGAGACATATTTTAATTTATGTTTTAAGAGGGTATCTCTGGCTGCTGGGTTGTGACTAGACTGAAGGGGAGTGTCTGAGTCTGTTCCAGCTGCTATAACAAAATACCATTGACTGTGTAGCTTATAAACAACAGAAACTTACTTCCCATAATGCTGAAGATGAGGAAGTCCAAGATCAAGGCACTGACAGATTCTGTCTCTGGTAAGGGCCTGCCTCCTGGTTCATAGATGGCACCTTCTCACGGTACCCTCACATGGTGGAAGGGAGATAAGGCAGCTTTCTGGGGCTAATCCCATTCATAAGCTCTATGCCCTTATGCCCTAATCATCCCCCAAAGGCCCCAGTTCCGAATACCATCACCTTAGGGGTTAGGTTTCAACATATAATTTTGGAGGAGACACAAACATTCAGACCATAGCAGTGAGCAAGGGCAAATGTAGTGAGATCATTTAGGAGCTTGTAATGAAACAGAAATCTTAAAAAGAAAAGATGAGGGTCGACTCAGTGCTTTTGATAAATATAACATCATTATTCTTTGATGTGAAGAAAGGGGAGAAAATTGGAATATATATTAATGTACCAGTTACTAAACCTAAGTACAAAATACACTTACCAGATGAGATTAGTCATGTATATGTTAAATATATGTACAATCTACATCTTGTCATCATGAATCTGAGTTTTTGGTTAGTTTATTTCCTGAGATGAGCAGGAAACTCTGCTATCAAATTCAAAGATTTTAATAGTGATTACCATTAGAACTTTGTCATAGGAAACTGTATTTGTTGGATACATGTTAAAGAAAATTGGGTTTGCTTCTTTTAGTTTAAATTATGTGGGGGTTTTTTTTGGTTTTTTGTTTGTTGGTTTTTTTTGTTTTTTGTTTTTTTTTTGAAGAAGGCAGAGGCGTTGATTCCTCCCTGCCTCCCCTGTAGGAAGCCTTCACCCAGAGGCCCATGGGCCCACCACCATTGGGTGCTTCAGTTCCTGCCAACATCTGCCAGCAAGTCCTCGAGGTACCCTTGGGCAGCCTATAGTGGACTCAGATCCTGTCCATGGCCCTGGCTGCCAGCAACGATGACTTCACAGAGGCATAGCTGCCCCGCAGCAGGGCTGTACTCCACTGTGACCATGGCCTGGGTAGAGGCTGCCAGCAGCCTGACCATGGTTCCAGCTGTGCTCTGTCTGGTCCAGCGGCCTGGCCTGCAGCTGGAAGGACACAGGTTGCCAGAGCCCCCGGCACAGCTCCAGCATATCTGTAAGCAGTGAATTATGTTGTTTTAAAAAATTCTCATCACCCTACTCTGCACAGCTTACTGATGGTCTAGTGTTTTAAGTTTCTTTTTGGTATTTTACCCCAATAATTATACATTATTACTAATATTGTTTTAAGTAAATATTTGTTTACATTCTCCACGTTTATTGCTTTCTTTGCCTATCATTCCTTTTTAAGTTCAGTTTCTCCTTCATGGTTTAATTTTATACTTTTTTAATTATGTCCCTTAATGCATCTTTTAGAGAAAGTTTGTTGATAGTCAAGTCTGAGATTTCTGAATATATTTTTATTCCATTGTCATTCTTGAACACTGCAGTGATTAGTGGGTGATCGCCTATATTAGTTATAGTTATAATAGCAGGTAGTTATTTTTTCTTAGTGCTTTGAAAATATTTTCCCACTTCCGGCTTTATTGTGGCTGTTGAAAAACCTGCTGTAAGTCACTTTTTATTTGCTATTTCTTGAATCTCTCTAGTTGCTTTAATATATTTTTCCCACTATGACAGGTGTGTGTATAAATTTAGTTTTATTTCTCTTGCTTTGGAATGGTTTTACTGCTTGAATTTGAGGTCTTTAGACTTTTGTCAATTCTCAAATATTCTTATACTTTATCTTAATGATTACTTCTCCCTATTCTCTCCTTATAAATTGATATTGAAACTCCTCAGGCTCTCTTTCATAACTTCCATCTTTCATAATTTTCTTTTTATCTTTCTATTCTGCTTTCAGAATAATTTTTATCAGATTTATATTGTATTAAACTAATTCTTTTATATTTTAAACTTTGAAAACATGTAAAAGAATACTTATATCATACATACAAGATTATTTTTTAAAAAAATAAGCTGAACACTCTTGTACCCAGCACTCATGTTATGAATAGAATACCTTAGTGACTCTGCAAAAATCACAATCCTGCCCTCCTTCTCTCATCCAACAAAAGTAATCCCTGTCCAGAATTCTGTATTTATATTTTGTGAGCTTTCTCTTTCTATATATTTTTACTACATAGTATCTCTAATTCATGCTGTTTAGTTTTTCACACTTTAAAAAATTTTATATTTTTATATAAATGAAATATTTATGTATACTTCTGCAACTTAGCTTTCTCTTTATTGTTAGATTTTAACCCATGTTGATGTGTGTAACTGTAGGTCATTCATTTTTAAAGTCAACTTTATTAAGGTACAATTTACATACAATAAATGTACCCATTTTAACTATATAGTTTGATGATTTTTGACATATATATGTGTAAA
This sequence comes from Cheirogaleus medius, assembly GCA_008086735.1. NCBI lineage: Eukaryota > Metazoa > Chordata > Mammalia > Primates > Cheirogaleidae > Cheirogaleus > Cheirogaleus medius. Next base: position 17,796,737 of record VBSM01000413.1, read on the forward strand.
TTATATGTATATATATCCCCACTACCACAATCAAGATATAGAACATTTCATTACCCCCCAAAATTATCTTGGTGATCACTCATTTTTACTACTGTATTCTAGTTGTTGAATAAATATGGTATAAATTATTCATTAACTCTTGAGAATAGACATTTGTTTCCAGTTTGGGTTTTTATAAGCATTGATGTCATTCAAAGACATGGCTCCTCAAGATGATTGGCATGTAAATAAGAGTGGATTTGTAAGACTGCAGAGCATGCACATCTTCAACTTTACTAGATAATGTCATATTGTTTCCCAAAATGGTTGTACCAACATGTACATAAAATTCACAGTGTGGGAGCTCTAGTTGATCCACGTTCTTGCCAAAACTTGAAACTTTAATTTGGGCCAGTCTGGTGGATGTAAAACTGTATTTCATTATAATTTTAAAATGTATGTCTATGATTTCAAATGATTTTGAAATATCTTTTTATATGTCTGTTGGCTATTCAGGTTTTTTCTTCTTTGAAGTGCCTATTTTGTTAATTTTTCTATTTAGTTGCTTATCTTTTTCTCATTGATTTAAAGTAATTCTTTATATTCTGGATAATAATCCTTTGTTTAGATAATAATCCTTTGTCAAGTATGTGTTGCAGATATATACTCCAGTTTTGTTTTCATATTTTATGGTGTCTTATGGTAAACAGAAGTTAATTTAAATTAGATTTATTTCTTTTTTATGGTTTGTATTTTTGCATTGTAAGATATCATTTCCTTCTTCAGGTTAAAAAATGTATTCTCCCATTTTTTCTTCAAAAAGTTTTATAACTGTGCTTTTCACATTTAAGTCTTTAAAATATTTAGAATGCAGGAATCCAATTTCATTTTCTTCCAAATGGGATAATCAATTTTTTCTTTTCCCCCTGAGCAGCAAATTTTTGTTATATACCAAGTTTCCGTATATCCTCAGGATTGTTCCTGGGATCCCTATTCTGACCCAATGGTTTATTTGTCTATTGCTGTCTTAACACCACTGAGTCTTAAACAGTATGGCTTTATAATAAATTCTGATGTCCAGTACAAGTTTTCTCACCTGTTTTTTCCTTTTTTTTGAGACAGGATCTTGCTCTGTCACCCAGAATGGAGTGCAGTAACAGGAACATAGCTCATTGCAGCCCCCAACTCCTGGACTCAAGGGATCCTCCTGCCTCAGCCTCCCAAGTAGCTAGGACTATAGGCGCATACCACCACGCCTGGCTATTTTTTTCATTTTTTGTAGACTGGATCTTGCTTTGTTGCCCAGGCTGGTTTTGAATCTTGGCCTCAAGGGATCCTCCCACCTCAGCCTCCCAAAGTGCTGGGATTACAGGTGTGAGCCAATGTGCTCAGTCATGTTTTTCTTTTTAAATGTCACTTAGTAAATATTAACCCTTTGCTTTTATTTTAGACACAGATATAACATTGTATGAAACCTCTATTAGTATTTCCAATAAAATTGCAAACTGGCACCTTTATAATATGAAGCTTTCAAAACTGTACATTCTATTAAATCTCTACTACCATTTCCCTACTTCACACCATTACCATTAATCTATTTCATTACAAAATTCTTCTTGGGGTCCTTGCCTCCAGCACTCCAATCTATTTTTCACATTGTAGCCACAAAAATTTTGCTAAAATGTAATTCAAGTCACCTTCTATTTATCAACCCTTTAGTGACTTCCCAGTGTCTCCAGGATTAAGGCTAAACTGATCAACTTGGTTCAATCTTTAGGAACTAACTTCTGTTCACCTGTGATCCTCACTGCTAGCTATCTTTTCCCATTATATATCACCCTGCACTCCTCTGTGCTCCTGTTGCTCTGAGTTCACTTTTGGTTCCTCAAGTTAACTGAGAGAGGTTTTTTAAATAGGTAACTGGTAATTTGAAAAATTTGAACTTCCAGGATTTCAAACAGAAATTAAGTTGCAAATTTATTTTATTTTATTTATTTATTTATTTTAAGAGACAAGGTCTCACTCTGTTCCCAGGCTGGAGTGCAGTAGCACAATCATAGCTTATTGCAGCTTCCAATTCCTGGGCTCAAGAGATTCTCTGGCATGGGTCTCTCAAGTAGCGAGGACTAAGGGCATGCACCAACACTTCTGGCTAATTTTTTTGAACATTTTTTGTAGAGACAGTGTCTCACTATGTTGCCCAGGCTGGTCTTGAACTCCTAGCCTCAAGCAATCTTCCTGTCTCAACCTCCCTAAGTGCTGGAATTACAAGCATGAGCCTCTACACCCAGCCTAAATTGCATTTAAATCCTTAAAAAGAAAAAAAAAACCCAAAATATTCTTTCAGCATAATCGCAAACTCTTAAAAGTCATATAATCCATAACAACTTCATGCTCTTTCCCTTTTTATGTTTTTAATGAACTCAGGGTTTGATTGATTAAAACAAGTAAAACTCTATCAATCATAATAACAAATTGATTGTAAACTCAATTTAATACAAACATATCAGAATATAAAGCACATAGTACATTCTTTGAACCAGTAAATAAATGTCTTATTTCCTGATCATGATAATTTCTAATTGTATAATGTTTGGAACTTTCACAATCTTTCTACCTTGGTGAACACTGGAAAAGAAATTCTGGAAGTTATTATTTAGGAGAAATTCACTGCAGAAAGTACACAACCACATCAGAGAAGGAGACTCTTTCTAACAGGGATCCTCTTTAGCACCTGACCCAAGATTCTTTTCAGTGTTTGAAATACCTAAGGAGCTAGCCAATCCAGAATGGGGGTCTCCAAAGGCCCAGTTTGCACCACTAACATCATTCAAGTAATCTCTATCCTTCCTTTGCTATAAAAGCGCCACCCTGCCTTTTCTTCTCACTTTGGTTCTTTCTCAAGCTTTTCACCACCAGAGCTGAGGGAGAAGAGGTCTTCAACCCAGGTCCTTGGGCAGTATAGAGGATCTGGGTATAAAGTTGTACAGGCCACCTGGTCCCACAACTGCAACTTCCTCTTCTATCCTGCTTCCCCCAACTCAGACATATTCATGACAATAAGCCTTGCTAGAAGGCCAGGGTTAGCCCCAAAACTTCAAAATATGTACACACACAAACTGGAAGTGTAAATTGGTAACTTGTCCTCTGACTAAGCCCTAAAATTCTACCTTTGTCATGGGGAACATGTGAGAATTCTTCAAGACATTTGTGGGGGCCTTACCCACAAATATATAGATAGATAGGTAGTTTAACCTCTTTTACCTCCCTCCTTCAGCTGCCCACAGATATAAATGCCCACATCCTTTGTTGGAGAGTTCTCCTGGATGGTGGACAGTTTTCCTAAGTGAGACACTAGCTCAGGGCTCAGACTTAATTACATTCCTTGGTGTCACCTACCCATAGGGAACTTACATATCTTTGCCACCCCAAATGGTGGGACTGCGGACTGAGCTACTACAAGTCTAACTTCTCCCTTTCACCCCCTCCACAACACAATCAGGTAGGCAGAGAGCAGATGATTAAGTTTGGTGCCTAAATTAACACCTAATCCGAAAATGAAATTCGAGTCTCCCCTTCCTGAAGGCATCTCCAATCACTATCAGTGATTCTCTGGGTAGAAAGCACAATGTTGGGAGCCAATTCTACCACTTCTTAATCATCCTTCAAGTTATGTCTGGGTGCTACGCTTGGGGGTGGTGGGTGGTGAGGTTCTGGTTCTAGCCATTGTCAGCTTTCTTTAGAATATGAAGTACTTAGCATTTCCTTGACCCATCTTTGACCCCTCCCTAGTTGCCATTTGGGTAATAGAAAAAGTTCAGCACAACTTCTTGTTATACATAAATACAATTTTTTAAAAAAACACACATGTACATGATAGATGGAAACAAACAGTACTGGATACAGTAGTCATAAGTACAACAAATATACCTTTGCAGTATATTCATACACATGTTTATAGACATGTGAACTCACTGCAAAACAAGCAGAAAATAGGAAGAGAAAAATCAATTATCCATAGAATTACTAGCATCAAATTCATGTTAAGAATGTTAAGAATATACAGTGAGATTTCATGATCTCAATAAAGCTGTTTCATTAAAAAAAGAATGTTCAGTAAGACAATAAAACAAACAGGAAGGGAAAGGAGGAGAGACAAATACTCATACATTTTCAAAAGGTAAAGCATTTAGCCTCATGGCACTGAATCATTTGCAGAAAAAATAGGCAGGCATCTAATTCAAGTATCAGAGAAGGCTTTGCACCAACCTCAGACACCCAAGACTTTATCTCAGATAAAAAATAAGGGAATTTAGTTCTCTTGTAAAACATACTCTTAATTTCCTTTCAGTTTATTTTCTTCCAGACCACTTTAGGGATTTACAGAAATAAATATAAAATCACTACATGTTGTCTTTTAAAATTAAAAAATTGGAAACACAATACTTGATTCAATCAATAAAATAGATGGTAAAATAAACATTTTTAAATTCCTTAATTCCACAATATGTTCAGATAGGAGAGAGGGCACATAAGTTTTGGGTGGGAAGAATTAAATTACTTTCTACTAAATCTATCTACAACTACTAGTTTGTTTTTTTTTAAAGTTGTAAGATTTTATTAAAACAAATATACAATAAAACGTAACCCAACTGAGACTTCAGGACTAAATATGAATGTTTCTTCTACTTTAAAAGGTTTTTGGGATCTTTGGAACTTTTTTACCAATAGGCTAAATTATTAGTGCTATTTTGTGTCACTAAATATTTTTTTCCTTTCTTCAACTTTGAATGTTACATTTCTTTGAAAAGAAGCACTTGCTGTAAGTTGCTACCCTGTGTAGGAAAAGACTGTCCTTTTCCTCAAGGATTCTGTGTGTTTTTAACCTAAAGAACCTTCCCTGTGCTAATAGTTTGTTTTCAGTCATTCTAAGTGAGCACACAGACACAAGAAGAGGTATGTGTGGCATTTTTCTGAATTACCTCCAAACAACAATAGAAGTTGTTAAGTCTGCTTGAGGTGCCAGTAATACCTGACTTTGTTCCAGAGCACCTTAAAGGTAAGCAGATCTAGCAAAGTCTAAAAACCTTCTAACATAAACTTGTTACTATGGTCCAATCCCCAACCCTTATGACATCAGAATTTATCAATGTGAATCCAAAACCCTAACACCATTACAAGATAAGTGTTACTCTCCACTTCACCCACTTACACACTCTGTCTGAACATGCATCTACCAAACAAACTTAACATCAACTTCCAATCTAACCACCCTAGATCAGCTTAAAAAATTTAATCTCTTACTGACCTTAGTGATTCCCTTCCCTTCCTAGATTCGCTGACCTAGTCTGCATTTCAGAGAAATTGTTCCCCCTCCTGAAGTTGTCCTACAATCTTAACATGCTAATGAAATACAAAAATAAAAAAGACAAACAAAATACAAGACCAAATTTTTTAATATTAGAATTAACAGATTTAAGATTATATTTTAATAAATATAACAAATATAACAAGAAAAATAAAAGAATTATAAAAACTGTACACATTCTTCATTGAAAGTGTACATATAGGCAATTTAGAAAATTGCTATTTTACTCATAACTTTTCATACTTCCATAAGTGTGACTAAACAGAAAGTTTAAAGTGAAATAATAAATTGTCACATTAAATGCCTATATGTATACTTTGAATGAACTTATATATCAATATTTAAAATTTTTAGTGTGATAAGTGAGCTTGCTTCTTGCTTGTCAATTTGTCTAATCTAGGTTGGATTGATGATAATGCTACTCTCAGGGGATAATGTATATTTAAACTGTTTCGATGTTTTGTTTTAATAACACTTAACGTAGAGAACCCAGTCTCACACAGGTATGTTGAGGGGAATGGAAGAAGAGATTTTAAAGCAATCTCTGAAAGCTCAGGATATTCATGTTTAACTTTTATCCAAAACGAAGGAAGTGATGCTGTATTTTCAAAATTTATTTTCAATCCTTCATCAGAAGCCAGCTTCAACAACTTATTCTGTAGAGTTACAGTTAAATTTAAATTACCTTTTGATGAAAGAAATGGATTTTGGATCCATGAATTTCCTATGCGTGGATCTTCTTTTGATGGAAAATAAAATTCAAAACATTCTAACAAATTTGTAAGATGTTCACTGATAACTTTTCTCAGATAGGCAATATCAAGATCACTCCCTACTTCATTGATAATTGTTGTTAAATTATGGAACATGTCATAACAATCTGTAGAAATTCTATTTTTCCAAATTTCTAACTTATGTTTTTGTCCTTCAATCTTATCAGCCATTGAAAAACATGTTGCATTCTTTCCTTGCATAGAAGCATTGAGATCATTAAAAATACTGAAGATATCAGACAAATAAGCAAGTCTGGCTGTCCAATTTACATCTTTAAAAAGTTGGGACCAAGCAGGTTTCTTGCCTCGCAGAAACAGTAAGAGTTCATTTCGTATTTCAAACATTCTTGACAGAACTTTTCCCCGTGATAACCACCGTATCTCTGCATGCATTAACAGTTGCTTATGATCAGCTTCCATATTATCACATAACAAAGAGAATAGTCTTGAATTTAATGCATTAGATTTTACATAATTCACAATTTTTACTATGTCAGTAAGCACACTATTTAGTTCAACTGATATTTTTTTCATAGCAAGACTTTCTCGATGAATGAAGCAGTGTGTTGTTTTACATTCTGGTGCAAGTTCCTTAATCTGGGTAACCACTTCAGAATGTTTTCCTGTCATTGAAGCTGCACCATCAGAACATACTCCTACACAAAACTTAAATTCCAAACCACATTTGTTAACAATATAATTCTTCACAGCTTCATATAGTTCTGAGCTAGTTGTGTTTGTAGGCAAAGAGGCTGAGAAAAAGAATTCTTCCTTTATATCATCATCGTGTTCAAACCTCACATAGACTAAAAGAATTATCATGTTAGCAATATCTCGGCATTCATCAAGTTGCAATGAAAAATACCTTGCTAACTTTATTTGTTCTATGAGTTGGTCTTCCATATCATTAGCCAGTTCCTGAATACGTCGAGCTATGGTGTCATTGGAAAGTGGTACTTGAGCTACCTTCTTTGCTGCAGATTCACCCAACATTTCCAAGCAAACTTCTTTGATACAGTCTTTCACTAGTGTCTCGGCAATTGTGTAAGGTGTTTTAGATTTAGCAACTGGAAGTGCTACTTTATATGAAGCCCGCAAAGCACTAATATTTATATGAGAAACGTTGAATACCTGTTTTGGTTGACTTTTTAACTCACTACTCTTTCTTTCAAAGAATTCTTTTGGTTGTGAACTTATTTCTTTATGTTTTGAATATAAATGTCGCTTAAGTTTTGATGGTTTCATTGCTTCATTAGCCAGTACATCTCCACAGATAATACACTGTGGTTTTAGTGTTTCACCATCAATTACAGCTACAAAACCAAACTCAATATATGAAGGGTCATATTTCCGAGTAAAACTTGTATGAACTCTTTTGGTTTTCCCTTCTTCAGGATGTCTTCTATTATTACCATTTCTTTTATTACTACTTCTGTATTCAGAAAAGGTGTGTCTTTTCTTGACAAAAAAGTCGAGTGAAGCTTGTTTCGTCCTCTGCAAATTAGGATTAAAAATAAATAATACAAATTTTACTTCCTTTAGTTAATAATGTTAAACCACAAATTAAAAACTAGACTTGATTAAAAATAAAAGATTACTTTAAAATTGAGTTATAAAAATAAACAAATGCTTACATTTTCTCAGTTTTATATATCTTTGGATTATAGCTGCTAAACTAAGCATAAAATATCACACACTGTAATGTGAATCTATTGTATTTGCAACTCCTACCACATGTGACTCACCTTAAGAATTTAATAACACCAAAATGAGTCTATTAATATATTCAGTAAGATAAGTCCATTAATCATATGCTTAGATGTTGCAGCAATGTCAAATTGTTGTTACAAATGTTTCTAAATACTTCTCGCAATTTTTATACTTAACTCATTATGTAATGATAAAAAATAGTTTTCAGGTCAGCACTGGTCTACAGATCACACTTTGAGTACTGCTGGCCTAAACCATGTGTAACCTCCATATTTCAAAACATTAGCCATTACCTCATAAAGCCTACTGGTTTAAAATCTTTTTTGGCCTTATCTCATGCTTCCCATTAAAATTCTAAAACTGAACTCTTTCTCAACACTAACCCATTGTCTTCCAACTAAATTTATCACCCCCACCCCTCCTAAATACTTTTTCACTTGACTCGAAATATCCTTTCTTAGTTTGCCTCCCCACTCAAGCTCACATACAGTTGAAACAAAGCGGCATTAAATTCGTCTATTCCCAAATTCATACTTCTGTAGAAACATACCATCATACATACTATTTATCACCTCAATCTTGGCTCTCTCAGTTCCCTAAGAAATACCTGACATCAGAAAGGAGTAAAAGAGATACTGTTCATCACCCTGGAACAATAAATAAAGCAGCATTCAAAGTTATAACTTCCAACTTAAAAAAAAAAAAAAGAGGAGGAGGCATTAAAAGTAATTACCCATTCTTCGGGAAAAATATATCCAAGGTGATCAAAATGTGCTTTTGTATACCTTGTTTAATAACTCTTATTCATAATGATCACAGTAAAGTGTAATGAGGCCCTTCCCCTGCATTAATCTAGAGCAGATACTCAAACTCTTACCCAATTCCCTACTTTGTCTCGTGAAAAGGGTGTCTCTGATGGCTTTAGCATTTTGGAAGGTTGAACAGGCAAACTTCTTTGAATCCCATCATGTTTCCTTTTCATTGTACTGGTTTTGTAACAAAGACTACAAGTTATCTGGTGACCACAGCCTTTAGTCTCATTTTGAGAAGGCACTCCACATACTGCATGGACATTTCCATCACATGATATACAACTATTAGCACCTGTGCATTCTTTTTCACAAACCACACAGGATAAAAATCTCAGTCTCCTCTCAGGAGAATTTTTTTCAGCCACTTTAGGAGTAATAGAAAGATCTTCTTCAATATCACTACTCTCTGTTCCCGTCTCAATGTTTTCTTCATACTGGGTTCTGAGACTATTTTCTAACTCTTTGTCAACTTGATCTAATTCATTTTCTGAGTGCAGGCTGGCAACAAGTTCTTCAGTTAACTCAGAGTGGGACAGACCCAGTTTAGCTTCAGAACTAAATGTACTTTCACATGGAGTTTGCTGCATGCCTCTGTGATAGGGCTGGTTTTGGGTCATCTGAATGAACCACAAAAATTCAGCCCAGTGTGAAGAGTTATTAATTTGCATCCAGGAAAAAATCCTCTTTTTTATATCCTCATTAGTTTGTTCTGTAGAACTTTGGCTTTGGCAGGTCCGAGGCTTCCCATGGACAATTTTCAATTCTGGCCAAATATTACTGAGTTCACTGACAATCTGACTTGAAAATTCCCTTCCATTGTCAGATTGTAAGACATTAGGGGCTCCAATAATTGTAAAAATATCTAAAAGAGCATGTGCAACTTCCTTAGGCCTTTTAGATTTTAATGACCGCAAAAAACTTAATTTTGTATGAAGGTCCTGATAATGCATAATAAATTTATACTCCCCGTCAGGATTCAATTGCATGTCTATAAGATCTACTTGGCATCTTGAATTAACTTCCTTAACTGGTTTTGATGTTAGAACTTTCTTGAGTTTTGAATTTTTCTGTTGGCATGGTTTACAGAGTGTCAGGTATAGCATTATAACTTCTTTTGTGATGTTCTTGTATTTTGCTTGTAACTCTTTTTCCATGCGGGTACGTCCGCCATGTCCAATGCTGAGATGTGTATCATGCAGAATGTCAAATAAGTCCTCACTGTGTAAGTAATACCGTATTTTATCTGTTTCTCCATTTATAGCCTCAATCAGCTTCTCATTTCCTTGCACAAGAATCACATCAAATCTAGCCAAGCGACGGTAGTCAACTGATTCCTTTTTTGCCTTAGCTTTAGCCTCTTTCACTTCCCTTATCAATTGACAGTACTTTGCTTTAGAAAATATCTTAGTATTATTACTTTTGTTTTCCAGTAATACTGCTAAGCTCCTGAAGAACTTTTCTCTCATGTCTTCTGGTTCAATTTCTGCTTCATTAGTATCTAAGTTACTGAGGTTATCATCACCCATGTTTTGAGACATCATGGAAAGCCACAAAAATGACCCTAAAATATAAAAGAAAAAATCGATTAGGGATATTTGGACATATAATTTAAAATACATACATTGCCCAAGTAACCAATAGAACTTAAGGCAGAAGTAGGAGCTATGGACACACAAAAGGGGGATGCCATTTTGGTCAAGGAATCCAACCTTGGTGGAATAAACAAAGTGTGAATGAAGAACTCCAGCGAGGAACAAAAAATTCTGATACATTAAAAAGTAGAGGCCAGGCGCGGTGGCTCATGACTGTAATCCTAGCACTCTGGGAGGCCGAGGTGGGCGGATCGCTCAAGGTCAGGAGTTCGAAACCAGCCTGAGCAAGAGTGAGACCCTGTCTCTACTGAAAATAGAAAGAAATTAATTGGCCAACTAAAAACATATATAGAAAAAAAAATGAGCCGGGCATGGTGGCACATGCCTGTAGTCCCAGCTACTCAGGAGGCTGAGGCAGAAGGATTGCTTGAGCCCAGGCGTTTGAGGTTGCTGTGAGCTAGGCTGACGCCACGGCACTCTAGCCAGGGTAACAAAGTGAGACCCTGTCTCAAAAGAAAAAAAAAAAAAAGGAGAAAGCAGGACATGACTTTCCAGGGCAGTGTCCAGGGTTAGCCTTAAAGTAAAGCACTGTTTTACCTAAAATAGGATGCAAATTAATGTTTGTATTTATTTATTACACAAGAACTTTTTTTGGCTAGAGAAGCCTCAGCAATACAGAAATAGATTTTTTTTTTAAATCTGCAGACTACACCACATTTTCTGTTTTATTCAGTCAAGTTAGCTGTTATATCAACATTTGGGGCTTAATTTCCAACACAATATATTTATATCAGCTCCCTTTTTGGGTTTGTGAAACTACAAACTTAATACAAATATCTTCATCACCAATTTTGATAAAGAGTAGTAGATGAGTCTGAACTAGTGAAAAATCTCTGACTTAAGCATATTGAAAAATGTTTAGAATATTCATAATAACAAAAATCTTAGAATGCTTCAAACTTAGCTTAGTAAGTCTTAAGAAAACATTTTTTAAAAATCAAATTAGCATGTCACCTCCAGACAGTCTCATAGCTTCTTGGAAAAAAATACTTTCTCTCAAGTCAACATTGTTTATACTACCTATTTGCATTCTAAATACTGAACTAGTAAATTTAAATCATTCCTAATATTTATAATTTCCAAAACTAGGTTAAAATTAATGATATGTTACTGTTTTGGCCTCACTTAACTCTCAATTGTTCCAATAAGACTTCCTGGATCATTAAATTTAAATTCACAGTGAGTTCTCCTTTCCTGAAAAACATAATCTATTCATAACACAAGTTAGCACTATAGCACTTTCTTCTTTAACTGTTTCAAAAGCAGATCTAATAAGATTGTAAGTTTTTAAAGAAACAGATATCACTTATTTTTCTAGTATCTTTCATGTTATCTAACATAGTCCTATATTTAAAAGTGTACAATACAAATTTGTTGATTAACTTTATAAGAAAATGACAATACATCATGGTAAATGCTATCTCAAAATGTAACAGAACAATTTCCTTCCATGCTGATCCATTTTGTGCCATGCTATGGTGCTATATGCAGAAAAGGAAGGTAAACAAGGATGAATTTGGAAGAGAAAAGGAATATAGGGCAATGTAAATGAGAACCAGAAGAATATGAGCCCCAGAAGTTAGTAGAATCAACATTAATAAGTCTATAATGAGCAGAGAATAGGAAATACAGTGCTATAACAGGAGAAAAACATTGTATTCATTACACTTAACCCTTTTTTGGAAGACAGTTACTCCATAATCAGGCCACCCTGTGCTTCCATCTCCACTATTCATTATAGCATTAACAGACCTTAGAACACTAATGGAAGTAGACTTCAGAAATTCCATATTCTTCGGTAGAATTTCTAAATAATATTTCAAAGTTTTACACAGCCATTATGTGACAAAAATTGGAGGCAGTGGCTATAGTAATGGGACCTATGGCTAACCTGACAAGTACTCAATATTTACATACAAAAGTATCACTGATTTATCCACAATTATTTATTTACTCCATTGCAAAGTATCCATTGGAAATATTGTATTCAACTAATTTTGACATTATCACCTGTTTAATTTAGCTCCTTTAATAACATTATGCTATACTGGTTGACTTTTCCTTCAGCTACATTCACTAGAAGCTGAAATGGAATGAGGTTTGATGACTTTTAAAAGACTAGACCCCTTCCTCTCCCAAGTCTCACCCTCTTTCCCAGAATTAAATTATTCTCACCATTATCTTGAAGTGAGTGTGGCTCTGGAGATTCACATTCCATTCTGTCTTCCATAGACTGGAGCTGGGTGCCTAAGGATTCCTTTGCAGAATCTAGAGGGGTCATTTCTTCCATAGGAACTTCCTGCCCATATGTGCCCTGTGGGACCTGAAGACAAATAGATACATTTGGTAATCAATATAAATAATTATGGTTTGTCATAGCTAAACCTCAAAACATTTTTCCACTAAAGTAGAATGTAAGAAGAAGGAAAAAAAAATTAGTCTTCGCTGAATTCTTTTTTTTTGTTTGTTTGTTTTTTGAGACAGAGTCTCACTCTGTTGCCCAGGCTAGAGTGAGTGCCATGGCGTCAGCCTAACTCACAGCAACCTCAAACTCCTGGGCTCAAGCGATCCTCCTGCCGCAGCCTCCGGGGTAGCTGGGACTACAGGCATGAGCCACCATGCCCGGCTCATTTTTTCTATATATTTTTAGTTGTTTGGCTAATTTCTTTCTATTTATAGTAGAGATGGAGTCTCGCTCTTGCTCAGGCTGGTCTCGAACTCCTGAGCTCAAACGATCCGCCCACCTCAGCCTCCCAGAGTGCTAGGATTACAGGCGTGATCCACCGCACGTGGCCCTCCTACATCCTTTTGACATGAGCCCACTTAGTTTCTTAGCACATCCATGCTTTACAGAAACAAACGATTCAAGGCCCACATTGTATTTTCCCTCTCCCAGACCTAGTTTCAACTATTTTTTCCAAGAAGTCCTGATTCATTTTAGAGGGCAACAGTGTTTAGTAACAAAGACTGGGTAGTAGGTAGGCTCATTGTCAATGAGGTTACCATTTCTAGGCCCTTTCACAGAACCGGTAAATAGATTTTCTTTTTCTTTTTTTTTTTAATTGACACAGAGTCTTACTCTGTTGCCCCTGGCTAGAGTGCCGTGGAGTCAGCCTAGCTCACAGCAACCTCAAACTCCTGGGCTCAAGTAATCCTTCTGCCTCAGTCTCCTGAGTAGCTGGGACTACAGGCACATGCCACTATGCTCGGCTAATTTTTTTCTATATATTTTTAGTTGGCCAATTAATTTCTTTTTATTTGTAGTAGAGATGGGAGTCTCACTCTTGCTCAGGCTCATCTCAAACTCTCAAACTCCTGAACTCAAACCATCCGCCCGCCTTAGCCTCCCAGAGTGCTAGGATTACATGCGTGAGCCACTGCATCCGGCCTAGATTTTCTAAAATATCATGAACAATTCAATTTCACCACTGTATGGTTTCCTCACCTTTCCACATGCCATATTTGTATCTCCTCCCACAGTGGAAAAAAAAAGTTCAAAACAATATAAATATATTTATTCATTTGCTTTATCCTACAATAAACACAAAATAGTTTCAGAATTACAGCACTAACTTTGTGCTGTAGAACACTTCCAATGACATACCTAGTAAGTAAAATTCAGTATGTCTTTTCAAATTTATATATCCATCCCTAGATAGAATCCCACTAAGAGTATGGTCAGAATACCATGTTCAAGTTACTTGAATTTTTTATTATTTTATTAATTTGATATACAGTTGGGTTCATTTGTTTCTGCCTGCTTTTGTTTAATCATTTTCAATCTAATATATATTTACAAATACTGAAACCATTTACATGGTATCAAAAAAATCAAAATATTCAGAGAAGTCTTCTTCATATTCTTATAGCCTGCATTCTACTCTCACCCACACCCAAAAGAAACTTTTTTTAGTTGCTGCTTTATGTTTGGAAAATATTAATAAGTAAAAATATTATATGTATACATATATACATTAGCATGTAAATATATATATTTACTTATAAGTGTGTGCATATATTATACTGTATACAAATTGAATACAAGGGTGTGTATACGAGTATCTGCCTGTAACCTTCCAGATGAAGTCTGAAACATCAATGCCACACACACACACACACACAAAATGTTAGGGTGTTATACTACCCTAGTTTAGGAAGGCTTTCATTGACCTAACAAACCTGCTGCTCATTTCTACATGTGGATCTTTGTCAGTTAATTAAGTAACAAGTAAACTGGGAGTGAACATGTGTTAGGTAGAATCTATTCCAAATCTCCACCATTGTGGAGTCTATTGGGCACTTAATGAAAATAAGTACAGACAGTTCCCAATTTACAATGGTTAGATGTAACAATTTTTCCACTTTACAATGGTGCAAAAGTCATACACATTTAGTAGAAGCTATATTTCAAGTACTCATACAACCATTCTGTTTTTCACTTTCAGTACAGTATTCAATAAATTACATGAGTTTATGTATTCCATAAAAACACTTTACTATAAAACAGGCTTTGTGTTAAATGATTTTGCCCAACTGTAGGCTAATGTAAGTGTTCTATTCTGAGCACATGTAAGGTAAACTAGGCTAAGCTATGATGTTCAAGAGGCTAGGGGTATTAAATGCATTGTCAATCTATAACATTTGCAACTTATGATGGGACACAACCCCATCATAAGTTGAAGAGCATCTGTATTCAATAGCTAATAACCTCTTAAACATGCCTTAAGAAAACAGCAACTGCTAGGAATAATCACATCTCCATAATTAAGTCTAATATTGTAAGCAAAAGTTCCTCAAAAAGAGAAAAAGAGAGAGAGAAAGGAATGTATAATCTTCCTGAGAACAGAAACTCTGATTTATATATATATATATATATTTTTTTTTTGAGACAGAGTCTCACTCTGTTGCCCGGGCTAGAGTGAGTGCCGTGGCGTCAGCCTTGCTCACAGCAACCTCAAACTCCTGGGCTCGAGCAATCCTCCTGCCTCAGCCTCCCGAGTAGCTGGGACTACAGGCATGCACCACTATGCCCGGCTCATTTTTTCTATATATTTTTAGTTGGCCAATTAATTGCTTTCTATTTATAGTAAAGACGGGGTCTCGCTCTTGCTCAGGCTGGTTTCGAACTCCTGAGCTTGAGCGATCCGCCCGCCTCGGCCTCCCAGAGAGCTAGGATTACAGGCGTGAGCCACCGCGCCCGGCCTGATTTATATTTATTTAGTCTTATAGTAAAAACAAAATAATAAGCTTGGACTCTTCAACTGGAGGCCTTGACCCTGCTTCCACCTCTGTGTGACATTTAAAGTGGAAGTAGCCTGGCCACCTCACACTCCTGCCAAGTCCACTCTCCTGCAAATAGCCTTATAGAAACCATATTGCGAGTGGTGCTTTCTCTTAGAGGAAGCCCAATCTAAACTGAGATCTGAATGACAGACAACAAGGAACCAACTAGCAGAAGATTCAAAAAGAATCCATCCATGCTAAGAAGCTAAGATGGAAATAAATTTGGTAAATTCCAGGGGGCGGGGTGTGGGTGGGGAAAGATAGCCTAAAGCAGATGAAGTCTAAGAGAATGGCAGAGACCCGGCTACACAAAGGAATATGGGCTAATTCTAAGTACCTGAAGATGTTTAAGCTGGGGCATGACATGATCTGAATTGTTTTCCTAAAAGATCTCTCAGGCTGTGGAGAATGGATTGAGGTTTGGGGGAAACAGGAGCAAGAGGGAGATCAGCTAGGAGACTATTACTTGTAGTCCAGATGAGAGATGAGGGTTGCTTGACTAGAGTGATAGTGATGCATGAAGTAGAGAATTCAGGATATGTTTTGAAGCTGGGGTCAAGCTGATTTGCAATAGGATTGGATATAGGACGTAAGAGAGGTGGGGGAAAAAAGGAAGGAAAATACCTGGATTTTTAGAGACTCCTACTATGTGCTCAGTGCATTTAATTATCTCATTTAATATTCACAACAGCCCTAAGTTTGATAATTGGTATTATTCATTTATTCATCAACAAATATTTATTAAACAAGAACCATTTCCTGGGTACCTTTCTAGGTGCTGGGAATAGAGCAGCAAACAGCACACACAAGGTCTTTGCTCACAAAGAGCAAGTATTCTTTTGGGAGAAGACTAACAATCTACAAATAAACAACAAATAAGTTATATTAAAAAAAGTAAGGCCAGGCACGTTGGCTCACGCCTGTAATCCTAGTACTCTGGGAGGCCGAGGCGAGTGGATCACTCAAGGTCAGGAGTTCGAGACCAGC
>VBSM01000413.1:17822444-17846338 GCA_008086735.1 Cheirogaleus medius
GGCCGCTCCACGACACACCAGCCGTTGGGCCGACAGGTTCCGGCCGTGAGCAGCGCTCACTTCCGGTCCGCTCTAGGATTCCAGTGGTGCAGCATTCTCAGTGGTTGTGCTAGGACATACAGTACCGGTAATCTTGGGTAGACAAGGACTCAACAAACTACAGAGAATTAACTCCGAAGTTACCAAATTATCTGTCATCCCGGTGAAAAGAGTTTCATGGTGTGAATAGTGCTGATATAGAGGCTGCTGCTCTGTTTTCCCATCACCGTGATAAACCGCTGCTTGGCACTCAGACCCGCGTTACTCACGTCTGCAACCTGAAACAAAACGTAAAAGAGCATCCGTTTAGCGACTACCTAATCAAGGATTCTTTAGGCTCCTCCCCCACCCTTTCTCGTTAATTTCAGGCCACTCACTCCTTTCCCAGTCACTATAAGTCAGACTTGAAAAAGAATTGTGAGATCTAGTCCATTCTTTCCATTTTACAGATGGTAAAGCCAAGATCCATAGAGAATGAGCTTCCCCCTAATGAGTAGCAGTAGCCAGTTCTGCTACTTCTGACTCTGTGAGCCGTAACTAAACAATTGTGGTAAACTGGTCCCAGAAAACTAACAAAATCTGCACGAGTTTTCAGAGCTTAGCGAATCATTAGAGTGGAGTAACCAGAAAGTTCCTACCTGGCTCAGTCTCCTTCAAGCAGCAACCAAATTCAGCCAGAGATCTGGGAGCAAATCCTCCCACGTGCCAGCCTCGGATTCCTAACCCCTCCTCACCCCAGCCTGCCCCACGTCCTTAAGAGCGCTGAATAGATAACAGATTCTCAAGGAATATTTGTTGAATTGCTGAATGGCTTCGCTTCCCCATCTTCTCATTCTGCTTTGGTCCCTATATTGGTTACTCACATTTTGGTATTTCTAACTCAAGAGGCTTTCAATAATCATAACATTTCTTTCGTAAATCCTTAAATAAAAAATTATTACCCTTGGAGCCCGTGGTCTTGAGCGAATCGCTAAACCCAATGAAATTGTATATAAAATTTTTGTTTGCATGCCCGTGTCATCAGATCCTCAAAGGGCCTAGATGGAACCTCCCCATTAATTTTCTTAGCCACTACTGATGTGCTGCACTTATATTCTGTGTTTCTCTCCTAAATAGCTGTTGGTCCTTTGCAGTCAGGGATTCTACCCACTACTTCTCACATTCTGCAACGATCATGCCCGTGCTGAGCACAGTAGGCAGTCAACATGGAGTAAGCATGACCTCTAAGTCTTTTACTGAGGATGTTTTGTAGATTTGCATTTTCAATTACGAAGGTGATATGTTTTAAAAAGTCAAATATTGCAAAAGTGAACACAACAAAAAGTGAAAATTTCCTTGATCCCCAGTTTCATTTCTCAGAAAAATTCATGCCAAGAATTTGGTGTATATCCTTCCAACCTATTTAAAAATGTCTTTTGTGTTTGGTCCTATGGTGTAATTGTTATATAAATTCACAAATTATAACTTATTATAACTTTAAAAAATCAAATCATGCTAGACATTACAATTCAGCAAGTTGCTGGGTTTTGGTCAAGCCAACATGTGGATACAGACATCTATCCCATTCTTTTTAGTGACTGTATATTATTTCAATTAAATACACTGGCATGTTTTCAAATTTCTAACATTGCAAAATATTACAATGAACATTCTTAGACATATATTTTGATTTTTAAATATTTCTGTAGGAGGCTTTTTAGAAAAAAAATTGCTGCAGTAGAGATTAATTTGATAGATATTGCCAAAAGATCTCCACCCCAGTGGATGTTTATCAAGAGTCTCACTAAGCATATGCAGCGCTTTCCAAGGCCTTGGGAAGGGGTCGCTCTGTATGAAACATTTGCTAGGTTTGTTCAAGGTGGGAACCCAAAAAATATATATAGTCCAGAATGTGATTAATGCAAAACTTAGGCTTGTAAAACAATAGTCGCAGGAGTCTGTAGAGTCCCCAGACATTGTAAATCTAACAGACAGCTGCAGCCAGCATTCCTTCCCCCTCATGCCCTGAGAGCCGAAGTTTATCCCTCCCTAGCTTTCCTGATAGGAATGACGCCAGAGCTGAAGGATGGATGTGACTGGGGTAGGGGTCATAGGAGTTGGTTATTTGAGAAAGAATTTATTACAGGCAGCTGTTCTAGCCCAGTTACTTACTCCCACCCCCACCCCCCGGGAAAAAACCCTCTATAAAACCCAAGGCTCTCCCCTTTTCTCTCGTGGACGCTTTTTCGTCTCTGCCCACTGCACCCAGATGCTCAAAATAAACAGCATTTTGCTATACATGAGGCTGTCTCTCTCTCTCTGTCTCTATCTCTCCTGCAAACCCAACACATATGTCTTTGTATAATTTGCAAAAATGTCCTGGAATTACAATGGAAATTAGTTAACACAACTGCCTCTCTATTCCACATTATCTTCAGATACAAGATACAGGCCTTAGAGAGGCCATATCTAATTTTGTGTTGATTATGTCTATTCTTTTTCCTAAAGAGGTTGTGTAAGCTTTAGACCTAACAAAATCTGGATCCACTCGTAAACTAATTACGGTTCTCAACAGAAGCACAAGAAAGAGTGCCCCGATCTCCCTGAATTATATCTTGCTCCTTGTCCCTTTTGCAGTAACAATGCGTCAGTTTTCCTGATCCGCGCAGTCTTGCTGAAACCTGACCTAACTCTTCCGGGTGGAAGGTACAACAAAATTTATTATCCAGGATATATTTAACCACAGCTATGGATATATATTTTGTTTCTGTGGTTGGTCCCATGGTGTAATGGTTAGCACTCTGGACTTTGAATCCAGCAATCCGAGTTCGAATCTCGGTGGGACCTTTCAAACGAGTACCTTTTACAGTTCCTGATTTGGCATCTGAACATGGAAAAATGCCTTTCTCTGCTTACTAGCGAATTCCCTTCTGGGAATACCTTTGTAGCCACAGAACCTAACACTTTGTCCTAGCTTTCAAAGCGCCCCAATTCATGGGCTTGGACACAAAGAAAAAGACGCTGCTTCTACTGACCTCAGAAACCTCTCAGGGCCGGGATGGAAACCCAATTAATGTGATGGAAACAAACACCTCCTCAAAATTTCCTAGGTTCGAAGCCATCCTGTCGGCTTCTAACTGAATCCGGCGCGCGGAGTTGCGGAGCCTTGGTCCTGGGCGTGCTCGTTTTTTGCTGTGGACCTTATGTCCCGGGTCACTTCTCACCCCTTCTTCCCTTGCCCATCTCGCCGAGACAATTCACCCTGTCTGCGTTCTCTCATTCTCACCACTCCCCTCAACTGCAACGCCGGTCTACAAACTCCTCCAAAGGCTGCCGCCGCGGCGCGAGCGGGTCCCTGGCGTCCAAGGCACCCGGCCCCGGGGTAGGCGAGAAAAACTCGCTTCCCCACCGCACCCTGGCCTAGCCGCCCCGGCGCGGGCTCTCCCAGTTCAGGACTACACACGGTGAAGGCGCCCAGGGAGGAACCCTGCAACTTCTGTGGCGGAGGGGGTCGCTGGGGGTAGAACGCCCTCTGCCTTCAGCCGTTCGCGCCGCCTTTCGTTTCCTCAGCACATAGCATACCAGGGCGACACGGGCGACTCTGCGTCCTCCCCAGAAACTGCCAAACACCCGCATACGGAGCACCGGGGAAAGTTCTCCGAAGAGTCTCAGGGACAGGAAATGTCTCTCCAACCCCACCTGCCCCTCCGCCAACCCCAACACTCAGTGTGCGAACCAGGAACCAGTTGAAGATAGAGCTGATCAACCCTGGAAGGGCTGGGAAGTTCCCGGTAGACGCTCATTTAGCTTAGAATGAAGGCAGTAATGTGGACAAGGAGGAGGAAAGATTTTTCCCGGAGGACGAGGACTAAATTAGGAAGAAACATGTATCCGGGTTTTGTACAAATTAATCTCTTCTAGATCGTAAGAGGCAACCTTTAAACATAGTGATTTATTTTCAGATTTCTTCTTACTTTGACATTTTGATTTTCTCATACGTAACAAAAAAGTAAGTAGAGTCCTACTCTCGCCAAGTCCAGTAACCCATTTAACCGTAATTATTTCATTAGCTCATATTATGAATTTCCAACGGTTGCACAGAGAATCTGTAACGAATTACGTTTACAGAGCTTATGAAAACATTCTTTTGGCTCCCACTATGAGCGCTTGGTTGTATATCCATATGGTCTGTGATTATGCTAATTGCAGATGGAAATAACATTTTCTTCTTGTGGTGTTGCCTCAGCAGGCGTGGTCCTGCCTTCTTTCTGTCTTGTTGATATTAGTGTGATGAGCTCGCACCCAAAGTATTATCCCTTTTCTGAATGGCCTGAGAGCCTCTCCTACCTGTGTGGGATATTTATAATTCTAGTCATTCTTCCAGCCACCACCATATTGAGCCTGTGGTTCTCTCATGGATCCCCAGCACTGATAAGCTAGCCCTAACAAAGCTGACTTTTCAAATAGACCCTAGAATCCCAACCACCCTCCTGGAACTTTATGAAACGAGAGTAACAGAAGGGAGGGTGAGTTGTTCTCAAATAGTGAAAGAAAATTTAATGCTGAAATCACTATGATCACATCCATAATCAAGCATCCACTTACTGTAGCTCAAACCCAGTAACTCAGACTCTATTCCAAGCCTCCAAATTAACATAATGGAAAAGACCAGACTGGAAATGGTGCCCACACCCAATTGACCTAGTACTGAAAAGAAGTCCAAGGGGCAGCTGCTTTGGGGAGGCAGAACCAGACACAGCCACTGGGAGAGGCTGGGAGTGCATGGAGATGCTTCCCCTGGTGCCTTACATGTTCTATGGGTCACCTATTCTTTCAGGAAGCTGAGGGAATCCCTATGAGTGTTTACAAGGAGTCCACTTAACTAAACTTGATTTATTCTCCTCTGAGCCCTCTTCTTGATTAGGTCCAATACTTGGCCTATCTAGTCCAGTTTTATCAAAGAATCCAGTTGAGCCCAGTTTTACCAAGAATTCTACTAAGCCAGTTTGTTGAGAATTCCCCACCCTCAATATCTAATCAAATTCTTTTTAGTAATTTTCCATCCAATGACTCCCTTACCCTATTCACTAAAACCCCCCAGCTATCCCTGTTGTACTTGGGTTTGAGTTTACTCTCTCTCCCCTATTGCAATAGTCTTAAATAAAGTCTTCCTTGCTTGTTTAATTCCATTTCATACAACTTTTCTTTAACAGTTCCCCCAAAGAACTTACAGGCACATCCTGGGAAAAATTCTTTTCCAAGGAGAGATCTAGCTAAGAATTGAGAATACAATCAGCTGCCTAGAGAAGATGTGTCCAGAATACAGGACTGAACAGATTAATGGTAGCTCATTTCCTGAGGAAATGAAAACAAACTTTAAAGTCTGTCCAGATAAATAAATGTAATAGACTACATTAGCAAAATGAAGGATGAAAAACCATACGATCATCTCAATAGACGAAGAAAGAGCATTTGACAAAGTTCAACACCCTTTCATGATGAAAACTCTCAACAGATTAGGTTTAGAGGGTATGTACTTCAACATAGTAAAGGCCATATATGACAAGCCCAGAGCTAGCAATATACTCAATGGTGAAAAGTTGAAACTTTTCCTTTAAAATCAGAAATAAGACTAAACTTTCTCATTCCTACTATTCCTACTCTCATCACTTCTTTTCAACATACTGGAAGCCAGAGCAATTAGGCAAGAGGAAGAAATAAAAGGCATCCTAATAGGAAAGGAAGAAGTGAAATTGTATCTATTTGCTGACAATATGATCTCATATATAGAAAACCTCAAAGACTCCAATAAAAATACTTTTAGAACTGATAAATTCAGTAAAGTTGAAGGATACAAAATTGACATAAAAATTAGTAGTATTTCTATAGAATAACAATGAACTATCTGAAAAGGAAATTAAGGAAACAATCCTATTTATGATAACAACAAAATAAAATACTTAGGTGTAAATTTAACTAAGAAGATAAAAGACCCATGCATGTAAAACCATAAAACACTGATGAAAGAAAATGAACAAAACACAAATAAATGGGAAAATATTCCATGTTCATGGATAGGAAGAATTAATATTGTTAAAGTATCCATACTGCTCAAAGCAATCTACAGATTCAATGCAATCTCTATCAATATTCCAATGTCACTTTTTACACAAATGGAAAAAAAAATCCTTAGATTTGTATGGAACCACAAAAGACCTCAAATAGCCAAAACAATCTTGAGCAAAACAAGCAAAACTGGAGGCATCATACTCCCTGATTTCAAAATATATTATAAAGTGATTGTAATCAAAACAGCATGGTGCTGGCATAAAAACAGACACATTGACCAATGAAACAGGATATAAGCCTAGGCATTTATGGTCAATTGACTTTTGACAAAGGTGCCAAGAACACCCAATGGGAAAGATTAGTCTCTTCAATAAATGATGTTGGGAAAATTGATTATTCACATGCAGAAGAATGAAATTAGGCCCTTACCTTTTACCAAAAACAAAAATCAACTCAAAGTGGATTAAAGTCTTAAGTATAAGACCTGAAACTATAAAACTATGCACTAGGAGAAAACACAGGGGAAAAGCTTCCATGACATTGGTCTGGGCAATGATTCTTTGGATATGACCCTAAAGCACAGGCAACAAAAGCAAAAATAGACAAATGAGATTGCATTAAATTAAAAAGTTTTTGCACAGCAAAGAAGACAATTAACAAAGTGAAGAGACAAGCCCCCCCAAAATGGGAAAACATATTTACAAACCATATATTTGATAAGGGGCTAATATCCAAAATATGTAAGGAATTCAAGTGACTCAATAGCAAGAAAACAAACAACCCAATTTAAAAAATGGGTAAAGGACCTGAACAGACATTTCTTAAAAGAAGATATACACATGGTGAACAGGTACATGAAAAAAATGCTCAGCATCACTAAGCATTAGGGAAATGTAAAACCACAATGAGATATCACCTTATACCTGTTAGAAGGAGTTTTATCAAAAATGATGAAAGATAACAAGTATTGGCAAGAATGCAGAGAAAAGGCAACTCTTGTACATTGTTGGTGAAAATGTGAAGTAGTACAGCCATTATGGAAAATGGTATAAAATTTTCTCAAAAAACTAAAAATAAAACTACCATATGATCCTGCAAGCCCCCTTTTGATAGATACCAAAAAAATTAAAATCAATATGTCAAAGGGATATCTGTACTCCCATGCTCATTGCAGCATTATTTACAATAGCCAAGAGATGGATGCAACTTAAATGTCTATGGATAGATGAATGGGTATAGAAAATGTGGTAAATATGCATAATATACCACATTCAGCCCTAAAAAAGAAGGAAATTCTGTCATTTGTCACAGTGTGGATAAATCTGAAAGACATTATGCTAAGTGAAATAAGCCAGGCACAGAAAGACAAATACTTCATGCTCTCACTTTCGTGAAGAATCTAAAAAAGTTGAACTCACAGTGGTAGCCGGTAGAATGATGGTTACTAGAGAAAGGGGATTGGGGGTGGTGTGGAGGGAATGGAGAGTTGTTGGTCCAAGGCTACAAAGTTTCAAACAGACAAGAGGGATTAGTTTTGATATCTGTTGCATAGCAGGGTGACTATAGTCAATAATTTAAAAAATAAAAAATAAAATCTGTCCAAGATATGAGAGGTGTGCCTAGGAAGACTGAAGGTAGGAACAGCTTTCCTGGGCCGGATATTTGCAGAAATAAAGATAATTCTGGATGGTTGGATGTAACATGTAGATGCTTCAGCCAGGGAAAAGACTTAAGATCAACATAAGAAACATCTGAATCCTTTATTAAATCATAGATTCAAGAATACACTCCCTGAGATCATAATGCAATAGATCAAGATTGAGGCCCAGAATTTTTCATTCATAACAAACACTTTGTGTATTTCTGATGACTCAACCCAGAGACTATACTTCAAATATAGCTTCCAATATCAGCTTCCAAGAAAAAATTTAAATAATACAGATAATTTGTTGTACATATCTGTGTGGATGATGTTCTCATTTACTTTAAGTTTGTTAGGCAATATTTTTATTTGATCCTCAATTATTTCATTGCTTCCTCAAAAAAGCTGGAGACTTCATAGAGAATCTAAGTATTTCCTGTCCTCAAGGGGATTACCATTTGGAGGGTAAAGTAAATACTATCCAAATGACTCAACTGGTTAGTTTAACTCACAAGTATGATTACTGTTACCGAGGATGTATGGTCCCCAATATTTGAAAGATTGCTTATACTGAGAACTAAACTATCAGATGTCAGGCAATTTACTCATTTTGGTGGTGAATAAGGAGTTAATCCACCAAAGACAAACACACACTGACTGTGAGGCATTCAGATGCATCGTTTAGAAGACTAAAGAAATATGACGACAAGGGTGGGATTCGAACCCACGCGTGCAGAGCACAATGGATTAGCAGTCCATCGCCTTAACCACTCGGCCACCTCGTCACATATAAGGATGATGAAATCACTTTCTTCCTCCCGGCAGTTCGTTCTGTAATAATACTGCCTGTAATTGTTTTGTCTGTCTTAATCCTGATTCAATCCTCACAGCCACACTCAGAATGGGGTATTTTGGGGTACATTTCACAGCAACTACAAAACTGATAAGTGACGCTTAGAGTCGTTCAGTTACTTAGCACATATCAAATGAACAGGTAAAACCAATATGGCTGGGTATTAAATACCTAGATCCTTGTTGAACGCAGGAATGAATGAACATGGGATTTCAACCCAGGAACCGCCCTGTGTTCTCTGAGAGTAGGCTCCCTAGGCTGTTGAACTCTGCATTGGAGGCATTGGATTCCCTGCCTCCTAATGAGAATATCTCCAGGGATTCCTGGTACTGAAAAACAACCACAACAGTAAAAAAACCGGCTCTGTGATTCCCTCACACGTATCCGCTTCTGAGATATGCCGGGCATGTAGAAGACACTTTTATTTCTCTCTTGTTTCTTCACTGGGGCTTGGAAGTGATCAATCTGCGATACGCAGCAATAGGTGAAAATGTTTGATTGGAAAAAAGTAGAAAAACGCTGGCGCCCTCTTGTAAACGTTTCGGTTCTAGAATAGATTTCCAGGGTGCCTACTACCTGGTTGGGGCTCTGTCTCCCTCACCGTGTGACCTGGGACAGGCCATTTCACCGACTCCATCCCCATGCCCTCTGGCCCCCACAATTTTTATCTTTTCAGAAGGAAGCTGAATTTGACAACTTCACATAAACCGGGCATCAAGGAACTCTTCCACTCACTGGGATTTGTCTGCTTTTCTATATTTAGTGAAGAGTTTTGGAGAGATTCCTTCTCACCCAGATGCTGTTGCTTTTTCCTTCCTATGAAATCTCTATTTCTGTTTTGGCAGGAGGGGCCCTCTTCTCTCCTTCTCATGTTCCTTTATTTAATTTCATATACTCATACTTTCATATACTACGATCCCTGGGTTAGAGGGCTAAGGATTTATTCATTTAGTGAGTCAAACAATCACATTTATTTCTTTGAATGAGATCAGTTATGCTTTTTCTCAAGCCTTGAGTTAGGACTCCATTCTGCTATTCAAATCACTTATGCTTCATTTGGGGGGAAGGGTTCTCTCTTTCAGGGTTTCAAGGAATCTTAATCCAGTAACTTCAATTGTATTTCTCAATACAAACTTTGAGGGACAAATTTCCCACTAGACTAACAAAGATTTTATTTAGACTATTTTCTCTCCAATTAGAGGGCAGGGACAATATTCCTTAATTCCTCATATTACACACCCAGTGCATTAGCAGGTAGTAAGCACACGATAACTATTGTTGAATAAATTAATGAAAAAAATTTAGATTTTTAATAAAAGAACCAGCAAAAATCAAGGTACCTAGAGAGAGTATTTGTCTTTTTGAGACAGGGTCTTGCTCTATTGCCCAGGCTGGAATGTAGTGGTGCAATCATAGGTCACAGCAGCCTTGAACTTTTGCGTTCAAGTGATCCTCCCTCCTCAGCCTCCGGAGTAGCTAGAAACTACAGAAGCTCGCCACCATGCCCGGCTAATTTTTTTTTCTTTTTAGACATGGGAGAGGGGGTGACCTGTCTTCTTATGTTGCCTCGTCTGGTCTCTAACTTCTGGACTCAGGAGATTCTCTCACCTCAGTTTCCCAAAGTGCTGGCACAGTGGCTCACACTGGCAAGGTGTGAGCCACTGCACCCCTGCTGTTTAAATTTCTTGAGCTAATAAGTAACACCCATAGAGTTGTTGTTAGAATTAAATGAATATGTAAAGAGCTTTTAAGATCCCTGGCACTTAATAATCACTATTTAAGTGTCATTCATTATCATTATCATCCTCCATAAGAAAAGACAATCAATCAGGGAAAAAATAAAAAATAAAAGGTACTGTACAGGCAATCCACAGAAGTAGAAAATCAAATGGCTAATAAAACATATTAAAAAGAAGCTATACTTCATTTATATTTAAAGATATGATAATTAAAATAATAACATAATTCTCCTCCTCCGTTATACTGACAAACATTTATAAGATTAATAATAACAAGTGTAGGCAAGACTATTGGAAAGCACATGTTTCGAAACACTGTTATGGGAATGTAAACTGGCACAAACATATTAGAGGATAATTTTATAAGTTCTATTTAAAAAGATTTATATCCTTATTTTCTTCCTAAAACACAACTGTTAAGTAGGGGGGAAAAGCAAGTTGAAGCATAGTAAGTGCAGTTTTGTTGTTAAATATATATGTAGGTAGATTGAAACAGAGTGTTAGATAGTTTATCAGTGAGGTCCATTTAGCCTCAGCCTCAAATTTAGACTTTCTTGATACCTCCAAAAAACATTATACATAAAATTATTATATATTTATTTCTTGTTAAAAGAGTTCACCTTAAACATATTTATTTCAAATATATCCCAATTTTTATAATCCTGTTTTGCTATTTATTTACTTTTGATATGATGGAAGCCTCAAAAATAGAAATGCTATGGACCCTTTGCAACTTTGAAAAAGCCCTGATTGGTATTAACATTAAAAATATCTACAAGAATATATAACAATTGTCAAAAGTTGGTATCTCTAGGGCTGAAATTATGGGCTCTTGAATTTTCTATGTCATTTTTGTAGAGTTTACCTTTCCCTTTACTCTCAAACGTGTTAATTGTATAAATCAAAGAGATAAAAAATAGGACTTTCCATTTCAGAACTGACATGTAAAGAACCTGGAAGTCACCACACCCATCTTACAACAAGAAAAAAGCTAATCAAATTAAAAAATCAACAACTCTTCTTAGATCTATCAGAGAACTGAGGATTCACAGGGCAAGCTGCTACCTCCAAAACTGTAGAGACAGATAGAGAGAATCAAAGTTTATCAGCAACAGAAACCCATAAGCAGAAGTTGGCAGCTGAAACCAGCATGTAGGTAGGAAAACTAAAACTGTAATTAATGAGTTGCTGGAGGCTTAGAATAGAGTAGCTAGAGAGTTAAAAACTCTAAGGGGGCTCTATCCTGAAGAGGCCCCATAATTCCCTGAATTTTACCTTCAGCAGCTCTACTAAGTTCTCACATTGAAGATGAGAGAAACATCTCCAGATGCTTTCAGCAGGGAGAAGAAGGCAACCATTTTGAAGGAAATACTCCCAGAGCTCTCTGTTCTCTTAACAAGACCTGCCCTAGAGGGAAACTATTTCACCAAAGCCTAACTGACCTAGAAGAAGGGGAATACCAACTCCAGCCCCCTCTAGTCTTCAACATGGGGGAAGAAAAACACCCACCCCAGGCTCACAAAAACACTGAGACCTAATCATAGGACTACAGAAAACTCCTCCCCGACATACCTTACTACTATATCAAAAGAGCTTCTGTATAATAACAGATTACTACTAGGAGAAATGCAAGCCTTACCCTATTGGTCTCTAGAAAAAACCTAAAACAGGTAAAACAAATACAAGGATACTAGAGGAAATTTTAGCTTCTGACCCACAGCTCCAGCAAACAGTAAACACAGCTTAACTCCTAGCCAGATAAACAACAACAACAAAAACTCACACAAAAGACCTATTTCGGTTTCTTTTACCCAATATATCATGCCTGGCTTTCAACAAAAAAAATCATAAGTCATGCTAAAAGAAAAAAATCACAGTCTAAAGCAACAAAGAAAGCATCAAAACCAAACTCAAATATGGCAGAGATTTTGAAACTATCAGATGAGGAATTTAAAATGACTATAATTAATATATTAAGAGCTCTAGAGGAAAAAGTAAACAACACTGAAGAACAGATGGACAATGTAAGCAGAGAGATAAAAAAAAGCTAAGAAACAAAATCAAAAGGAAATGCTAGACATAAAAAAATGATAAAAGAAATGCATAATGCCTATAATAATCATCAATGGACTGGAATGGCTGAGGGCCAAGGAAAGACTCAGTAAGGTTAAAGATATGCTAATAGAAACATCCAAAACTGAAATGCAAAGAGAAAAAAAAAAGAATGAAAAATACCCTACATAAGAACTGTGAAACAATTAAAAAACATATAACATACACAAATGGAATACCAGAAGAAGCAGCAATAAAGAAATGAACAAAAGAAATATTTGACATAATAATGGCTGATAATTTTTCAAAGTTAATGACAGACTCCAAACCACAGATCCGGGAAGCACAGAGAACACCAAGCAGGCTAAATACCAAAAAAAAAAAAAAAACAATGACACCTAGGCACATCATATTCAAACTGCAGAAAATAAGACAAAGAAAAATCTTGAAAGAAGCTGGAGAATAAGTACACTTCATCCACAGAGTAATAAAGACAGAATTATATTGGACTTTGCTTCTCTTCAGAAACCATGCAAGGAATAAGAGTGGAGAAAAATATTTAAAATATTGAAAGGAAAGAAAACACCTATCTAGAATTCTGTATCCAGTGGAATTATCCTTCAAAACTGACAAAGTAATACATACTTCGTCAAACAAAACTTGAGGAAATTTGTCACCAGTACATACGCCTTGAAAAAAAAATCAAATAAAAGTTGCTCGTGCCAGATGTCATGGCATACCCTGTAGTCCCAGGTGGGAGGATCCCTTGAGCTCAGGAGTCTGAGTCCAGGCTGGGCAACATAGCAAGATCCTATCTCTAAAAAAAAATTCTTCAGAGAGAAGGAAAATAATACAGGTTAGAAACTGAGATCTACACAAAGAAAGGAAGAGAGTTAGAGAAGGAATAAGTGAAGTTAACATAAAATATTTTGTTTTTCATAATCTCAGTTGGTCTTACAAAATAATAGCAAAAACCATGTACTTGATGATTATAGCTTATGCATAAGTGAAATGAATGACAGCAATGTTATAAGAGATGGGAGAAAGAAATTGAGAATACTTTGTCATAAGATACTTGCACTATCCAAGAAGTGGTATAGCACTATTTGAAAGTGAAATTGGATTCATTGTAAATGTATAGTCCAAACTCTAGAAGAGACACCAAATTTAAAAAAAAGAAGTACAGTTCATATACTAAGACAGAAGAGTAAATCCAATCATATAAAATACTCAAGGAAAACTAGAGAAGGCAGAAAAAGAGAAGATAAGGAAAGTAACACAAAACAAGTACAGTAAATAGAAACAGTTGCAAGTATGTGAGCTATTAATCTAACTTTATCAATATTCACTTTATTTATTTATTTTTTGAGACAGAGTCTCACTCTGTTGCCTGGGCTAGAGTGCCATGGCGTCAGCCTAGCTCACAGCAACCTCAAAGTCCAAGGCTCAAGTGATCCTCCTGCCTCAGCCTCCCAGGTAGCTGGAACTACAGGCACACGCCACCATGCCCGGCTAATTTTTTCTATTTTTAGTTGTTTGGCTAATTTCTTTCTATTTATAGTAGAGACATGGTCTCACTCTTGCTCAGGCTGGTCTCGAACTTCTGAGCTCAAATAATCCTCCAGCCTCAGCCTCCCAAAGTGCTAGGATTACAGGTGTAAGCCACCATGCCCGGCCCACTATTCACTTTAAATGGGAATGGTCTAAATACACCAAGTAAAAGACATGAGATTGTCAGAATGGATTAAAAAAAACTATAGAACTTCTAGCATATAAGAGAAAATCTAGGTGATATTGGCATTGGCAATTAATTTTTAAATACAATTCCAAAAGCACAATCTTTGAAAAAAACCAATTAAGTTGGATTTCATTAAAATGAAAAACTTCTCCTACATGAAATACATTGTGAAGGGAATGAAAGAAAAGCCACGCTGGGAGAAAATATTTTCAAAATGTATATCTGATATAACTCTGTTGTCCAAAATATACAAATAACTCTTAAAAACTCAACAATAAGAAAACAACTTAGTTAAAATATAGACAAAATACCTGGACACTTCAACAAAGATGTGTAGATGGCAATTAAGTTTATGAATAGATGCTTAATATGTCACTAGAAAATTGAAAATTAAGACAACAATAAGATACCATTACACACATACTAGAATGGCCAAAATCCAATACACTGACTACACCAAATGCTAATGAGGATATAGAACAATAGGAACTCTCATCATTTGTTGGTGGGAATGGAAAATGGTACAGCCACTTTGAAAGATAGCTTAGTAGTTTCTTATAAAACTAAACATACTCTTACCATGCAATTCATCTCCTTAGTATTTACCCAAATGAGTTGCAAAATTTATATCCACCCAAAAACTTGCACACAGATGTTTATAGCAGCTTTTTTCATAATTGCCAAAACATGGAAACAACCAAGATGTCTTTTAGTAGGTGAATGGATAAATAAACTGTGGTACATCCAGACAATGGAATATTATTTAGTGCTAAAAAGAAAGAAGCTACAGGTTCAATGCAATCCCTGTCAAAAGACCAACATCATGTTTCGCGGAATTAGAAAAAAATGATTTTAAAATTCATTTGGAACTGAAAAAGAGCCCAAATAGTCAAAGCAATCCTAAGCAAAAAAAAAACAAAACAGCTGGCAGCATCATACTACCTCACTTCAAATTATACTACAAGGCCACAGTAACCAAAGCAGCATCATACTACTTGCTGACATAAAAAGTAGACACATAGATCAATGAAACAAAACAGAGAAACCAGAAATAAACCCATATCTACAGCCAATTGATCTTTGACAAAGTTAACAAGAACATACACTGGGGAAAGAACACCCTTTTCAATAAATGGTTCTGAGAAAATTGGATTACCATATACATAAGAATGAAACAGGATCCCTATCTCTCACCATATAAAAAAATCAACTCAAAATAGATTAAAGACTTAAATGTAAGACCTAAAATTATAAGACTACTAGAAGAAAACCTAGAAAAAACTCTTCTGGACATTGGACTAAGCAAAAAATTCATGACTAAGACTTCAAAAGCGCAAGCAACAAAAGCACAAGTAGGCAAATGGGACTTAATCAAACTCAAAAGCTTCTGTACAGCAAAATAAATCAACATAGTGATAGACAACCTGCAGAATGGGAGAAAATGTTCACAAATTATACATCTAATTGGGAATTAATATCCAGAATTTAAAAGGAACTCCAATAACTCAACAACAACAATGAATAATAATAATAATCCCATTAAAAAATAGGCACAGGACACATTTTTCAAAAGAAAACATACAAATGGTTAACAAGCATATTAAAAAATGCTCAACATCATTAATCATCAAAGGAATGCAAATTAAAATCACAGTGAATTATCTTACACCAGTCAGAATGGCTATTATTAAAAAGAAAAAACCCCACAAAAAACAGATGTTGGTGAGGATACAGAGAAAAGGGAAGTCATATATTGTTGGTTGGTGGGAATATAATTTAGTACAACCTCTGTGGAAAACAGTATGGAGATCTCTCAAAGAAATAAAAATAGAACTACCATTTGATCCAGCAATCCCAGTACTGGGTATCTATTCAAATGAAAAGAAGTAATTATATCAAAAGATGCCTGCACTCATGTGTTTATCACAGCACTATTAATAATAGCAAAAGCATGAAATCAACCTAAGTGTTCATTAATGGATGAGTGGATAAAGCAAATGTGGTATATATACAACGGAATACTATTCAACCATAAAAAGAAGGAAATCATGTCTTTTTTGCAGCAACATAAATGAACTGGATGTCATTATCTTAAGTGAAACAAATCATACACAGAGAGATAAATACCACATGTTCTCATTTGCAAGTGGGAGCTAAATAATGGGTACACATGGATGGAATGATAGACACTGGAGACTCAGAAAAGTGGGGTAGGTGGCAGTGTGGAATGATAGACACTGGAGACTCAGAAAAGGGGGTAGGTGGCAGGGTGGATGATGAGAAATTACTTCATGAGTACAGTGAACTTTATTGTGTTGAAGGATACATTAAAAGCCCTGACTTCACCACTATGCAATACATCCATGCCACAAAATTACACTTGTACCCCATAAATTTATACAAATAAAATAATTATGGTGATGATGATATGCAATCTCTGTCCTCAAGGTAAGCAGAGACAAGAGAATATATAAAATATAATTTGGCAAATTCTCCACTAGCAGTCTAAAACAAATATTTTCTTGTTAACTGTCTCTTTAAGACTGGGACACACTGTCTTTACTCATTTCTTTTTAAATGTATGTGAATGAAATGTATTTTGTTTGATAACTTGGGGATAAGAGGGCACCCCTAGAACATAAAAATTGGGAACCTAAGTGTTATAATTAGAGCTCAGAAACAACATACCATGTTGTATCTATTAATGCTTTTGGCTGTAGACTAAACCATTATAGCATATTGAAACTACCTGTTGCTAAATCCATTATTCCAATTCTCAGAAAGTCACACCATTCTAAGCCCAGAAATATTAAAACTTTCTTTGAAATCATCTCTCTACTTTTTAAGTTTAGTAAAGTTTTTTACTTTAAATTATAATAATTTTGTTATTAAATAGTTCCCACTCTTCTGTATAATTTTGTGTGTAAAATACAAATGGAAAATACATTTACAGATACCAAATAAAATGAAAAGTAGGAAAAAAAAGAAATGAGCTATCAAACCATGAAAAGATGTGGAGGAAACTTATGCATACTATTAAGAGAAAGAAGGCAATCTGAAAAGGTTACATAGTATATGATTCCAACTATTTGACATTCTGGAAAGGCAAAACTATGGAGGCAGTGAAAACATCAGTGGTTGCCAAGGACAGGAAGAAGAAAGAGATGAATAAACGGAGCACAGAGGATTTGGAAGAGGCAGTAAAATTATTCCTTATGATACTATAATGGTGGATATATGTCATTATACATTTGTCAAAACACATAGAATGTACAATTCCAAGAGTGGACCCTAGTGAAAACTATGGGCTTTGGGTGACAATAATGCGTCAATGCAGGTTCGTCAATTGTAACAAATGTATTGCTCTGGTGGGATGTTGATAATGAGGGGTGTTGTGCGTGGGACAGGGAGGGGATATACAGGAACTCTACTTTCTGTTCAATTTTTCTGTGAACCTAAAACTACTGTAAAAAATAATCTAGGTTGAATGGGGTGGCTTACACCTGTAATCCTAGCACTTTGGGAGGCCAAGGTGAGAGGATTGCTTGAGGCCAGGAGTTTGAGAGCAACCCAGGTAAAAGAGTGAGACCCCTGTCCCTACAAAAATATTTTAAAAATTGGCTGAGCATGGTGGCACCTGCCTGTAGTCCCAGCTACTCAGGAGGCCGAGGCAGGAGAATCGCTTGAGCCCAGGAGTTTGAGGCTGCAGTGAACTATGATGACGCCACTGCACTCTAGCCAGGACAACAGCGTGAGACCCCTTCTCAAAAAACAAAACAAAACACACACACACACAAAAACCTTATTAAATGATATTGCAAACAAAAATTTACAGAGGTCCATTGTGTCAAATTAGATTATGGTGTGCTTCAAATTTTCTTAATACTTGCTTTTTTTTTTTTCCAATTTGAAGTGGCATTGACTAACAGTAGTGTTGAAATTTTCCACTATGATGGTGATTCATTAATTTCTCCAAGTAGATCTATGACATTTTGCTTTGTATATGTTGAGGCTATTTTATCAGATGCATATATGCTTATATTTTTTCTTAGTAGTGAGTTGTCTTTTATTATCATATAATGATTTTTTGTCTCACAGTCTATTTCAGTCTATATAAACATAGCAACCCCAACTATATTTTGGTTAACATTTACTTCATGCAACCTTTATCATTCTTTTATTTTTATCCTTTCTGTATCCTTAGTCATAACTCCTCTAAATAATATAAGTCTTGTTATATACAATTGAACTGTCCTTTAAGTTGTTTAATTCATCTCTGATTATAATGACTATTGATATACTTGGACTTTTTTCTGTTTTTTACTTTTTTCCCTGTCTTTATTTCTCTTAGATACACATCACAGTAAAACTCATATAACATAAAAATCACATTTTTAATTACTTAAAGTATATAACTCAGTGGCATTTAGTATATTCACAATGTTGTACAATCATCATCACTATCTAGTTTCAGAATATTTTAATCATCCTAAAAGGACACCTCATACACATTAAGCAGTCACTCCCCAACACCATTTCTCCCCAGCCCCTGGAAGCCACTAATCTACCTTCTGTCTCTATGGACTTGCCTATTTTGGATATTTCATATAAATGAAATCATATAGTATGTTATCTTTTGTGTCTGACTACTGTCACTTGGCATACTGTTTCCAAGGTTCATCTTGTTGTAACATGTATTAGTACTTCTTTCTTTTTTATGGCAGAATAATATTCCATTGTATAGATAAACCATATCTTGTTTAACCATTCATCATTTGATGGACATTTGCATTGTTTTCACCTTTTAGCTATTGTAAACAGTAATGCTATAAATATTCATGTATAAGTTTTTGTTTGAACCATGTTTTCAATTGTTTTGGGGATATTTGCAGGAATAGAATATCTGATTTATATGATGGTTATTTATTCTATGTTTTTTTTTTTTTCTTTTGAGATAGAGTCTCACTCTGTTGCCCAGGCTACAGTGAGTGCCATGGCGTCAGCCTAGCTCACAGCAACCTCAATCTCCTGGGCTCAAGCAATCCTTCTGCCTCAGCCTCCCGAGTAGCTGGGACTACAGGCATGCGCCACCATGCCCGGCTAATTTTTTCTATATATTTTTAGTTGACCAATTAATTTCTTTCTATTTTTAGTAGAGACGGGGTCTCTCTCTTGATCAGCCTGGTTTCGAACTCCTGACCTTGAGCGATCCGCCCGCCTCGGCCTCCCAGAGTGCTAGGACGAAAATTAAGGTGCTTGTTAACATTCAAATTGTTCTTTCCTTGTGGAAGATCTATCCATTCTCTCTGGCTAGTTTTAGACTTTCTCTTATGTTTCGTGTAATACAATTTCAGTATGAGGTGTGTAGTTATAGTTGTTTTTCTTTAATTTGCTTGAGAAACACTTTGCTTTGTGAATCTATGGATTAAATTTTCCTCTCCAGTTCTGGAAATTTTCTAGCTATTTTAGCTTTAAGTATTACCTCACCTACATTTTTGCTCTTTTTTATATTCCTGGGCTATAGTCATATATACTTCAGAATTTCTCATATAAACTTCTATTTTTATTAAGTTTTAAAAATCAGTTGTCTATGGCTGTGTAATAAAGTACTCCCAAACTCAATGGCTTAAAACAACACAGAGATCAGCTGAAATGTATCATCTCTTCTCCTTGTGGCATCAGCTGGGTTTCCTAATTTGTTTGTGGCGACTTGGCAAGTCAGCTGGGACTCACTGCTTCTAGATGGCCTTAACCACATGTCTGACGGTTGGCAGGGACTATTTGATGGAGTTCACCAGTTTTCCTCCATGGGATCTGCCCAGCAGGATTGCCCAACTTTCTTACACAGTGATATGGTTCCAAGGTGAGAACTGAAACTACAAGGTCTTTTAAGACCTGAACTTAAAAGTAGCACACCACCACTTCTGCTGGGTTCCATTGGTCAAAGCAGATCACAAGGGCAGCCCACATTCCAAGGTGAGAGGAATAGATTATTTTCCATCTCCTGATGGGAGAAAATACAGATAGTTTGGGGTTATGTTTACGTATCTCAGCTTGCTTCATATATTCCATTTTCTTAACTATTTTTGCTGTATTCTAGATTAATGTTTTGGCTTTATCTCAGCATAGTAATTTTTCTTTACCCGTAGCTTTTTATTCTCATCCATTAAGACTTTAAATTTCAACTATTATATCTTTATTTCTTGAAATTCATTTCTTGAATATAAATTTTTGTATAATTTTACTAATTTTTCTTGCATACTTCTGTTTGTAATCACAGCCTTAATTTATTGAGATATGTCCTACATAGCTACTACATATCTTGTGTCTTAAAATTCAACATCTGCAGTTCTTTGAGACTAAATGTCATTCTTTTTGTATCTGTTGAGAGTCTCAAGCACAGTTTACTTTCTTATTCCTGTAGTAATCTTTATTATTGACCTTATTGTGTGATCTTAATATAAGGGAGTTCTACAGGCTTAACTGGGGAAGTTTTCTTTCAGAGAGAATATATTTCTACTTCTTCATGAGCTAGGGCACAAAGTTGACCCTGAACCACTTCTGTCTCACTACAGGTTTTGGCCCATAACGGGAGTGTCAGGCTCAGCTCCTCTACCTCTCTGCTCTTCTGATATTAAATATTCATCCTCACAGTTGTATTTCTATTGGCATCTGGCTTCAGGATAAACCTGCTCTTCTGCTGGTCCAGGTTAGCTTCCTGCAGTTCTTGCTCCCAACTGCTCCCAGGAATTTTAGGCAGGGCTCCTACATCTATCTATACCTTGGACTACTGAAGCCTAGGCTCCAGATGTACCTGAATCACTTTAGAGCCCAGAAAATATTTATTTATTTTTTTGTTTTGAGTGGCCCCTAAAGAATTCCCCAACTTTTTGTGAGACCAGAAATGTCACAAGGAGTGTATTATCTAGACATTAACTGTTGGAGATTGGGAAACTTCATCAGAGCTTCGAGTCAGTCATAATTGGTGAAGATTTTTTTTAAAAACAAGAATCAAAAAGCACAAATAAATGGCTGAAAATAGATAAGCACATGTTACCTATGTAGTAGTCTGATGGGGAATGCATAATCCGAGCCTAACCATGAGAAAACATCAGTCAAACCCCAAATGAAAGACATACTATTGAAAAACTGAAACCAGAAGGACAGTATTCTTCAAATGACATGTTAATGTCACAAAAGACAAAGAAAGACTGTAGAAATGTTCTAGATTAAAGAAAACTAAAAAAGACATGCCAATACATGCAATGCCCGACCCTAGACTAAGTTCTGAGGGAAAAATCGGGTCCATTGGTCAATTTGGAATGCAGACCGTAGATTAAATGCAGCCATTGTATCAGTATAAAATTTACTAAAGCTCATAATAGAAAACTACATAATTGTAATTTAAAAGTACTTAACTGATATCATGTATATAACTTACAGGAGAGAGAACAAGCAAATGATAAAGCAAATAGGGTAAAACATTAACAGTGCTTAAATCTGAATAAAGGGTATATGGGTATTTTGCATTATTTTTATTTTTTTCAACTTTTTAGTGATTTTGAGAAACAGAGATTGTACTGGAGGTTCCTGAGAAGTCAACAGCTGTGAATTCGTGACGGGCCAACTCTTATTTTAAAATATGGGAAGCTTTCCCCGCAAAGCCATTCAAGAAACCAATAATTCATGGTTCCCAGGTTCCCTATGGCTTGGTAGCCAAGAAACAGAAGCCAGCCCTGCTTAACCTAATCACCTTTTATTCAAGTAACATCCCTATCCCATCCCACCCCCACCAGCTCCGCTTAACAGGGTACCGTCAGGGTTTTGCAGGAGGTAAACGCTGCTCGGGACGTGGATCTGGGTGCCTACATGATGGCTCTCACCCGGCGGGTGTTTCAACTTAGTCCTTGTAATTGATCCATGACATCTTGACCTCGCAGGAAAGTTCCCTACCGTCACCACAAAACGTTCAGTGGACATTCTTGGCTTCTGGACACAGATGATTTGAAGGTCTTTGTTCCAAGAAAGGCGGTGCTGGGCGCGGGGACAGGAGAGCGGTGAGCGAGGTGCCTAACCCCCCTGCCCCCAGTTGCCCTCCCACCGCCGTGGTCTTTGCGCATACCCGGAGTGCACTGCTACCAGCTTTGGCCTCCCGGGGCCTTACGGTCTTAAACGACAGGAAATGAAGCTAAAAAGAGTGAGAGACAACAGATTGTCTCCTTTCAGCCTCCTTCCTTTGTAATGTCATTTTGTTACTTTTTTCTGACGCTGTTTATGCAGGACCCAGCTCAGCTGTTTCACAAATTCGGGAATTGACATTCCTGATTCCCTTGCGAAGTACTAAATCTTAAGGAGGGAAAGCAATAATGATTATAAATCATGAAAGGAATGCAAAGTTACGTATTCCCAAGCGGGGGTGTAGCTCAGTGGTAGAGCGCGTGCTTAGCATGCACGAGGTCCCGGGTTCAATCCCCGGCACCTCCAAGCAGTTTTGGGAGGACGCGTTTGTTATCAAAGCACTTCTCAGAACCTTTCACTTCTACTGATCCACTTCCCACTTTCATTTCTCCCTGGTGTCTTATTTCATTCGGCTTTCTTCCTGCCTGTAACAGCCTTTGTGGTATTCGATGTCTGCCCCAAGAGCATTGCCACAACCGGGAAAGTCCTGGACGCTAGGTAACTAGTATCTTTGCAAATCATTCAGCCTGCCTTTGGATTTCATACTATGGTATTACTGAAA
Organism: Cheirogaleus medius; assembly: GCA_008086735.1. Lineage (NCBI taxonomy): Eukaryota > Metazoa > Chordata > Mammalia > Primates > Cheirogaleidae > Cheirogaleus > Cheirogaleus medius. The sequence continues at coordinate 17,845,296 of VBSM01000413.1, forward strand.
AACAGAAAAAAGATTAAAATAACAGACCCTCAGTTTCATTCATTCATTCATTCTTTCTCTCTCCTGCTCTCGCTCTCGCTTCCTTCTTAAAAAAAATTCTGGCGTTCTTAAAGCAAAGAACACCCTGGAGGTGTAATAGAAAAAATATTTTACTGATTTTTTTCTTCTGAGCTTCCAACTACACCCCATACTTCACATTTTCTTGAATCACCAAATATGGAAGCAGTGGCCCGCGTTATTACTGTGGGTTGATAGGCACATGAAGAACAATACAATGCTGTCTGTCATAGCATGCGGTGCCTCCCACGCCTATACTGAATGACACAGATGAGATTGGCTGGTTGAATGAATCCAGAACTACTGCCGCTCCGCTGAAACGCCGTCGTGGGAGCGTGAAAGACCAAGCATTTAAATGTCTCTTGTTGAAGAAAAGTTCAGTCAAAATAAATGACGTCAGGCTCATTTTACAAATTCATTTGACTAGGTGACCACTTCCACTGCCTCTAACGCAAGCAATTATCCTACCACACCTACATGCGTTAACCAATTCATAAACCAAAGCTGATTTGCCTAGGCCAGAGCTAGTCTGGAATATTGATTGAATACATAACATGAGAGGAAAAAAATTGTCCTTTTTTAATTTATTGATGTCTAGAAATTATTTTTTTCTGGAAAATAATTCTTTGTAATATACAATGTTAATAGGTTTTATGGTCTTTACCTATTTAAGTCTTTTTAAGGTATTTTGTAATCAAATACATTAAATTGTTTTTCATGACAAGGATATTCATCATCTTCACTACTGCTTAAAGTTGTACTGGAAGTACCGTGTTTTCCCGAAAATAAGACCTACCCATAAAATAAGCTCTAGCAGGATTTCTAAGCATTTGCGCAATATAAGCCCTACTCGGAAAATAAGACCTAGTGATGGGCGTGACTACGCAGTGCATCTGCACAACCCATGCATTTGGTCCCAGAGCGGGAAAGAGGAGCAGCCCTTCTCATCTGCCCCATGAGAGCTCTATTGCTCAACGTGAGAGATT
>VBSM01000413.1:17858818-17884941 GCA_008086735.1 Cheirogaleus medius
ACATGTGAAAAAAAAAAAAAAAGAATTGGAAAATAAACAACATATTATTTCAAAGTTAGTGGCTCAGTGAAAAATGGCTTCTCACATAGGGTATCTGTGAAGAAATATTTGCTTTGATTATTTTTGTTTGTTTCTTCTTGCTGGTAAACACTAGCTTGCTTATAAATTTTCATTATACTTTGTGGAAGAATCTTATAATTCTGATTTTATTTTTCCTTGATTTAAAGTGGGTTTCTTTATAGTAAGAGAAATAACAATTACATCTATAGTGGGTTTATCATTGGTGGCACTAGAAACTAAAAACAACAACAAACAAGTAATGAAAGAACATGATTACAGTGCTGAGAAAAGATAATTTTGAGGTTTAAATTTTATATGTAGCCAAACAATAGGGATTACAAAAGACCTTTAAATATGTGCCAATAACTAAGATCCTTGTTTTAATAAATGTGAAATAATAGGAAATATGTAGTTAAATCTTTAGAAAAGCATTTATTTTAATTTTAAAAATAATACATATTTGGATGACAGAGAAACAAAGTGGAACTAAAATGTTAGCAACAATATCATGGAATTTGTAGACAATATTGGTAATGATACATTTATAAAATCCTTGTATCGTTTAAAAAGAGAATCAGGCCGGCTGTGGTGGCTCAGGCCTGTAATCCTACCACTCTGGGAGGCTGAGGTGGACAGATCATTTGAGATCAGGAGTTCGAGACCAGCCTGAGCAAGAGCAAGACCCCATCTCTACTAAAAAAATAGAAAAAAATTAGCTGGACAAAAAAAAATATATATATATATATATAAAAAGAAAAATTAGCCGGGCATGGTTCGCATACCTGTAATCCCAGCTACTTGGGAGGCTGAGGCAGGAGGATCACTTGAACCCAAGAGTTTGAGTTTGCTATGAGCTAGGCTAACGCCATGGCACTCTAGCCCGGGCAACAGAGTGAGACTCGGACTCAAAAAAAAAAAAAAAAATCAGGACTTTTAAAGAATTGTGGGGGCTGGCAAGTCTGAAATCCACAGAGCAGGCTGGAAATTCCAGCAAGAGATGGTGTTGCAGCCTGCTCTGTGGATTTCAGACTTGCCAGCCCCCACAATTCTTTAAAATCTCTCTCTGTCTTTTTCTCTTTCTGTCTCTCTGTAATACACGTATACACACACATCCTATTGGTTCTGTTTTTCTGGAGAACCCTGACTAATACACAAAGTAAGAAAACACTCAATTTATAAGAGAAAAGCGTCTGGTACAACTTTCAAGAGAAGATCAGCAAGAGCTGAGGGATGGAGAGAACTCCTAGACCCCTAAATCGGATCCAATTTTCAGCGCCATTCTTTCCTCATCAGTTTCCTAAATGTCACATAAGAGACCTGGAGAAGTTAGAAATTTCACTGATTTAATAGTTCAGCTACCCACCAATTAAAGCTATACATGCTTTATATGCCCCTCAAGAAAAAAGTATTATTTAATTGTGGTCACAGAAACCTTAAGGCTTTCATTTATGCCTTGAGCAAATAATCGAGACATTACAGTCTTTTTTCATTAACATTTTCAGTGCATAATATATTAATGTAATTGTCTTCCCCTTTCCACCCACCATTTCCCTCTTGGAACCTTCATATTATTTCAGGGTAGGGCAACTCAGTCACCGAAGTTTGCCTTTGAGTGGGCCTTTCATTCCTGGTGACCACAGGTAATAACTTATTTCATGTTTTAGAGATTCTTGCCAAGCACTGTCTGATTTCCTTTCTTGAATGTTTACATTCTCACAGATTTGCCATATTTTCCTGCAGTCCTGTTTTCTGTAACGCACTCTGGTTACAAATGTCTGTGAGAAGTGCTCCAGTCAATTTCTTTCCACTGATCTAGTTTGTCCTCTCTTTGTACTGGAAGGGCCAATATAGACAAGAAATAAAAGATATTTGCTTTTTTTCCCCATCTGCATACCAGAACATATTTTATTTCAAATTACTGAGAGGTCATTGGTCACAACCTAAGGATTTCCTACTCTATAATGTAGGTCTGCTATATCTCATTTTTCTTTGAAATGAAAAGAATAAACTATAATCTTCACTAAATGATATTGATTCACATTTAATTTTTTCTAGCCACAAGACTTTACAGAAACTACTAAATGGAGTCTAACTCGGGTAGGCTGAGAGAAGCTTCATTGCTGGTAAATAAAAAGAGTCTTAGCCTTTCTCTTCAAAGCTAAGGAATAAGGATCAGCAAATAGAAGAATTTTCTCCAGGTTTCAGCTCTCTGCTCTTTTCGAGGCTCTTAGAAAATAGCCCCATTTATTTCCACCTTTTGCCCCTCTTAATATTCTTTGGGCAGAAAAACTACAGAATATGAGTTCTGGTTTTACCTAATTAAAATAGCTATCTCTTAAAATATTGTTAAAAACATGCTTATTTTCCTATTAGGAACCCGGAGTTATATGATAAATTAAAACAAGCCCTCCCTTATGAAAACTTAGCCCCAAGTTATCAATGCCAACTCCCCTTTTCCAGGAGGTAAATTTATTTCAGGAAACTTATTGTCTTTCCTTGCTTTAAGAGTAGGTCAGAACTATCTCAGGCTACTGACAGCCCCAAATTCAAATTTGGGGGAGCAGGGGTTAAGAATATATCTCTTCTCTCCTAGAAGGCTCTGAATTATTAAGTAATCCACTTTCTTCCCAGTAATTAGCTTTGCAAATTAGGGATCTCAGGGAGTGACAAATCTGATTACATAGTCTTGGGACAATTGTGATAGGACAAAAAACAAAATAGAAGCTTCTCTCTACTTGACAGAATTGTTTGTGGAGAAGTTAAGTTACATCCCATCAATCATCTCCATCTGCCCTTGACTTTTAAAAAGTCTGAGGACAGACCATGAGTCTATGACTGATTGTGTCTCTACACTACCAGCGGTGTCTCTAGACAAGCTCAGTCTGACTGAGAAAGAAATAAACCTGCAGATGTACCTCCTGAATGCCTTATCTCACCTTCGAGGATATGTGGAGATAATTTAAATGGAGACTTTCTAGGCCAATGGTTCTCAACCTTGACTGCATATTCAAATCACTTGGGGAGCTCTTAAAAATGCCAGTGCCCAGACTACACTCTAGAGAAATTAAACTAGAATTTCTCAGAGTGAGATCTGGGCATCAGAAAATTTTAGAGCTTTCCAGGTGATTCCAATGCTTTAGCTGTAAAGAAATCTGGGAGCTCAGGGAATTATATTAATGTCTCTTTCCTCATCCCTCCCATCACCCAGTGCACACTTCATCTGCTAGATGAAATAAATTAGCTAGGACACTGTTCTTGAACAGTGATTAAATTTCAAGGAGAGTTTTTCATACATTGTGGAATAGAAAAATCTCAAAAAACAATCCTTGATCAAGTTGATCATGATCTCGTGATGGTCTTGAAGTGACCAAAAAAGAAGGTAAGAGAATGAAATGGAAGTAAGGAATAATTGCAATTCAAAACTGGTTGTTAGGTAGAACTCCTGGTATCTCACAAGTGCTAGCGTTGGCTGTGGGTAGTAAAGCACATTGAAAATATGAGGAAGAAGCGAGGAAAAGGTCTGGGAACTATTTCTTCATTGATCACTCAGGTGGTAGACACTGTGGCTACTATTTTTTATTTAGTTCAAAGTGTTCTATTATCATTAAAGCTACATTAAAGTTACACTATGGTAGTCTTGTAATAAATATTAGCAAGACCAATTGCTCAATAATTGACAGCACAGGATGATTTAACCTGAAGCTAATAAAATCCAATAGAATATAAGCTTCAGGGCACCCCACAGACCCTTTCTAAGACCCGTACATTAATTTTGTGTTTTTTCTCATTTAGGCGGCACAAGCACTGGGGATGCACCCTTAGCTGACAGACCAAAACATTAGAGTCTTGACATAAAAGATGGTAGCCATTACTATTTTAAAATAATTTGGTACATTCTCTTTGGTCATGTCTGTGAGCTCTTGACTTAAACACAGCCAGGAAGGGGCTATGAATGGCGTTGCTGGAGGCCTGGCTGAGGAAAAAAACAAAATCATAGGAAAACTGTTTTCTGAACTTCCTTTACTTGCTAATATGGCAGGGTGTCACAAATTAAAAGTTGAAACTAAAGCATGGAGACACAATAAATGCTACATTCCAAAAGAGAGCTAGACCTTCAGAAAAATGCACCAAGAAGCTAGCCAAAGAATGTCCCTACCCACGTGAATGGTAAAATAGCGCCAGCTTTAGAAAGAGAAGTGGATTTTTTTTTTTTTTGAGAATGAGAGTTGAAGTGGGTAGTTTTAGAATCAGCGAAGCAAATTCAGAGATTTCAAGAGAGGCAAGTGTAGAAGAGATCAAGTCCACACAACAGTGCTAATGCTATGAACTCACTGGCGAAATGCAATCACTGAAGGAAAACCACGTCTGTGTCGAAATACTTCTATTTCACTCCTTTGTGTATGATTTCTTAGAGAACTGCCTCATTTGGAGAAGCTAAATTTACCTGATACTTTCAGAGCCTCAGGCCTGGGAAGAGTGCACTTTCTTTCCAGAGAGCTTCTGGAGAAATCCATCTTTCTCTAGTTGAGCATCCAAATGTGAAACCTGAGACAGGAACTCAGCCTACCGCCTGCCTCATCCTCCACCTCAAACTCCAGCATCAAAACTAAGCAAAAAGATTCTTTCACAGATCTTCTAATTAGGGTTTATATGGATAAATGTCAATTATTATTTTATGGAACAGGGTCCAAAGTCACCCTTGTTTTTCCTTTTTGTGGATAACCATATGTAAAACTTGCTGAGGACAGAGAATAAAATTTTAAAAGCAAAAGAGCTACAAGTATTAATACAACTGGAGCAAGATATAAGTACCTGGGGGCAAGGCGATTAATTTTCAGATTCTACAAAAAGGGTTGTGACTGTAACAGAGACGACAGACGTTTCCGGAAGGGGATACAAAAAGGAATGGAGATGCTGGGGATCGAACCCGGGACCTCATGCATGCTAAGCATGCGCTCTACCACTGAGCTACATCCCCACTACGCTTAAAATTGTATTTCTAAACTGTCTTCATAAAATAAAATAGAAATTTGTTCCGTTTTAGTTTTTAAGATTTATTAATATATTTGCTCTTTTGTAAACAAACGTTAGAATTTTCATCTTCCCTTTTTGCAAGACTCTATCATCAAGGAACTTTTATTAACCTACATCTTGCAGACATTCGGTAACTAATAAAAACAGACTGACGTAAGAAATCTCAGGAAGATACATTCTTCCAGGCTCTCCCTTTCTGAGTGTTTTTCATTTCTTTTAAAAAAGATACTCGGGACAAAGGAAGGTTACCTCTAGGAAAGATAGAAAATGCTTTGCCAGGGACTAATTATAGAAACTACTGAATTGCTCTCAATTCTTGTCCCCATCTCTGCATCCTGTTCCCTGACTACAGAAAACCGCCGTGCACATTTTCTTAGAAAACAAGGAGCCAGTGGAGAGATTTCTATTACAAAAATAAACTCTTCTCACTCTTTTAGCAACCGGGTGGGTTAAAGTGTAAAGATGTCGGATTGCATCCCGTGGCCTCCTGATGCACATTATTAGAGCATATAAATCAAAATCAAAGAATATGAATCCTCAGATCCTGCTCTGATGGAACAAAGAGCCAGGAATGAAGATAGAAACGCGTTACTTCTGAGACCGAGGCTAAATCTCAGCTTCTGTGGGGCTTTATTTTCTGCAGAGGGAGTGGGTCTCTGGATATCGGACCCCTTTCTCACCAAGGGACCAAACAGAAGGTTTTATCCTTCCCTAAAGGATTCAGGAAGTCCTCGGATACGGTGACCTGTGAGCGAATCTGGAAGGATGGATAGGAACGCCAAGGAGAAATGAGGATAGGCTGTGGAGGTGTGGAAGTGTTCAGAACCGCTGGAGTTGGGAGAGGGAGCAAGGTAGACAGGAGGCTAGAAAAGTGGCTTGACAGGATGACACCAGCAATTCTCATCCTATTTGGACTTTCAGCCTCCAGAACTACGAGAAATAAATGTTTGTTGTTTTCTGTGTGATTGGTACACACACACACACACACACACACACACAAAGAAAACGTTTGTTGTTTAAGCCATCCAGACTGTTGTACTCTGTTACAGCATCCTGAACTGACTAAAATATGGGGTTTATTAAAGTAATGCATATTATTATAAAATGCATTAATCTAATCCAATACATTAGGGGATTAAAAGAGGAATAAACATATAATAATCCCAATACTTTCAGAAAAGCTTCCTCATTGCTAATAGAAATATAGTCCTAACTATCTTTTCCAGCTCCGACATTCACGTAATTAACCCCTCCAGGCCCCAGTATGTACTTGGAAGGCAAGGAGCAAATCTTACAAAAGTCGCAGATAATTGTTAACACCTATTTCATGGAAGGAAGATTTTCTGGAGCCATAGCTGTGTCTTCTTGTTTCTTCCAACATGATTCACTTTATACTTTAAAACTGGTAAGTAGGGGAAGTGGAAACTTCTGGCCAAGATAGAGTAACAGGAAGCAGAATTACTATCCCACCTGAATCAACCAAAAATTCCTAAAAAGGCAGAATATGATATAATGGTTTGAAGACACTGAACATTAGGCAACAAAGGACAGTGATCTCTGAGAAAAGGGAAACAAGATGAGCACAATGACTGCCTCAGCTTACTGCTTTCAGAGGTGTTTCTAGACCATGGCACAGGTGTTATAGTTCATTTTGTGTGTCAACTAGACTAGGCTATAATGTCATGTTGCTTGATCAAACATCAGTCTAGATGTTGCTGTGAAGGTATCTTTTAGATGTGATTATAAACATTTAAATCAGTAGACTTTAAGTAAAGCAGATTATCCTCCATAGTGTGGGTGGGCCTCACCCAATCAGTTCAAGGCCTTAAGAGAAAAGGAGAAAGAAGAGGATGGAATGTTACCTCTAGATTGCCTTTAGACTCAAGACTGCAACATCAATTTCTGCTGGAATTTCCAGCCTGCCACTCTACAAACTTTGAACTTATGAGTCACCAGAATTACTTGAGCCAATTTCTTTCTCTTTCCCTCTCTCTCTCCCCCTCAGGTCTGTTTCTCTGAAGAACCTTGACTAATATACCAATTAGGGCCCTGTGAACTCTCTAAGTCCAGCATATAAAGTTGTGAGTCTGGGGAGACCAAAGCAGTGAATGTCTGTAGGATAAACTACCAGGGACAATAGGGTTGCACAGAGAGAAAACCCAGATCTACAGAGGATTCTCCTTTAATATTCAGTAGAATACTAATCATTACGCATGGGAAGAAACTACCCAAGGCTGGGGAAAAAAACAATCTGAAAGGATTAGAGGGAACAGTACTGAATGCACAAGCCTGAGAATAGTGTCTATTTCCACTAGCCTCACTGTAAAAACCTCGTTATTCAAGGGGTGTTAGGTAGATTATTAAGAAAGGTCTTGTTGAGTTGTGGAGAATTTGCCTAAGAATTGCTCTCACTCTGCCTAACAAATCTTTTTTTTAAAAACTTTTTCTGTTAGTTATTCTTAAAAACATCTTCATTGAGGTGAAATTGACATACAAAAAACTGCATATACTTAATAAATGCAATTTGATGGATTTAAACATATGCATACACCCATGAAGTCATTATCATGGTCAAGGTAATAAACATATGCATCACCTCCAAAACTTTCCTCTTTCCTCCCTCTATGCATCTATGTGTGGTAAGAACACTTAACTTGAGACCTACTCTCTTGACAACTTTTTCAGTGTACAATACAGTATTGTTAACTATAGGCCCAATGTTGCCTAACAAATCTTAAAAGCAGGACTTTAAAAATTCATTAAAAAGGAATCCACACTGTACAAATTTGGGAAATATAAGTTTAAATCCTTGTTTTTAGATAGTTGATTATTCTTTGGTAATGGAGGAAAGATTTAACATAATCAATTGAAATATTTGTGTAGGGTAACCAACATTCTTTCTCTGGGAGAGCAAACAGCAGGACCTTAAAATGCACTGAGAATACTGATGGTGTGAGCTGTATTAGGAAGCAAGAAGCGGGATTTCTGGTGGATATATTTTGGGATGTATTTATGCCATCATCTAGGCATTTTTATCTTTTCCTAAAAAACTGCCACTAAGTCTTGTGCCAAATCAACAGGACCACATTGTGCCATCATGTCTTGAAGACAGTCTCAGCTCTTAGAAAGAGTGTTCCTCTGAACTGGAAGGGCAAGGGAGAGAGGAATAACCCCTAGGAAAATCAACTGAAGTAAGATCTGAATGATAAGGCATCAATCATGTAAAGATAAAGAAATGGAATCTCCCATGGAGAAAGAACAGATAAGGTAGCAAGCCCTATGGTAGGAATTACTTCAGTCGGTCCAAAGATTATAAAAAAATGCCAAGTATGGCTGAAGTTTGAAAATGAAGAGCCTAGAGGTCAGATTTTGTAGAGTTTTGTAAAGGCAAAGAAGAGTTAAGATTTCATGCTAAGAGTAATGGAGCAAGGGCAGCTACTGTTAGCTGTTGTTCACCTAACAGTCATTCAGTCCTTCTTTCTTAGTTTGCAAAAATTTAATTTTGTTCAGCCAGCAATGTACCTCATCACAGGGGATGAATCATAAGGCAGGTAAGCCATGGTTCTTACCCTTAACACAATCAATACCCTCTCTTTACAAAAAATATTTTGTAACACATTCTTTCATATCTTGAAATAAAACTCATAGTTAATTTAAGCTAGCTACAGACATAAATTTTCTCTCAAATGAATAAGACTTTCTAACTAGTATATAAATGAGAAATGAAAGGAAAGTAATTTAAAATATACAATAAAACAATGTATATTTCCTTATGTAAATGCTGTGAATGACTATTTTAGAAAACATAATAATATAGTCGTTTTTGTACCTTTAAAAACAATTAATGTGAATGAAACATAAATGGAGGCACAGATCTGTTGTATTAGATGTTTACAGCCTAGGGCAATGCCTGCCTTGCCAAACTCATTTTCCATTATAATAAATAATTCTTAGCAAAGTTCCAAAGTACTATATACTATTTCCACAATTTGCACAGTAGTTACATTCCTAGGTTATTTGCAGTATATTAAAAGTATTCAAGAAAAAAAGAACTTTGTGCTTATACATAAAACAAGAGTTCAGAAACTATAAATAGATCAGTTGTTTGTTCATTTTTAACTTGCATGAATTTCCCAGGGGACATACGAAAACCATGCAGAATGCAAAGCAATTCTTTTTTTTTTTTTTTTTTTTTGAGACAGAGTCTCACTGTGTTGCCTGGGCTAGAGTGCCATGGCATCAGTCTAGCTCACAACAACCTCCAGCTACTGGGCTCAAGCGATCCTCCTGCCTCAGCCTCCCAAGTAGCTGGGACTACAGGCACGCGCCACCATGCCCGGCTAATTTTTTCTATATATTTTTAGTTGTTTGGCTAACTTCTTTCTATTTATAGTAGAGATGGGGGTCTCCCTCTTGCTCAGGCTGGTCTCGAACTCTTGAGCTCAAATGATCCGCCCGCCTCGGCCTCCCAGAGTGCTAGGATTACAGGTGTGAGCCACCGAGCCCGGCCCCAAAGCAATTCTTTACCATGAGGAATTGCTGTGTACATTTGTAAGCTATTCTTACTCTGCCCACTAGGAACCTGTAGCAGCTCCTAGTCCCTGCGAAAACTAGCCCCCTTACAAATGTCCAGGTGGAACTATCCTCAATGAGAAACACTTATCTAATTCAATCATATAATCTTGTTTCTTTTGATAGCAATTGGTTTAGGGATGGGTATGAGATATTGTTCTGGCTAATACAATGTAAATATTAATACAAGCCTTCCTGAGGAGTTTCTGGGAAAAGTATTTCTCTTGATAGAAGAGACATGTGCTAAGAGAGAATGTTCTTTTGCCTTTGCTTTTACTTTCCTTCTTGAAATGCTATTTTGAAGAGAAAACACAATGCTTAGAGCTGCTGTGATCATAAGAGAGACACTCCTGAGACTTGAGGATAACAGAATAGAAAGATGAGAGGAGCCTGGGTCCTTGATAATATTGTTAAGAAGCTTCATTAACCCTTCCTTCAGACTTCTTGTTATGTGGGACTAATAAAGCATTTTCATTTAAACCACCAATGGTCAGATTTTCTGTTACTTGAAGCAGAACATAATCTAATCGAAATTGAGAATGTGAGGTAGGAAACTGACATAATGTGATACATATTTTTCAAAGATAATTCTGGCAGCCATGTAGAATATGGATTTTAGGTAGATTAGAGATGACTAGTTAGAGGTGACTAGTTTAGAGGTGACTAGATTAGAGGTGACTAGTTAGGGGACTACTATGGTAATCTTGGAAAGAGAGTATGATGTCAGTTGGAATGTAAACTCATTGAGTGGAGGAAATTTGTCTATTTTGTTCACTATTATATCTATAGTCTCTAGAACAGTATCTGGCAAATGGGTAAGTCTTAATATTTGTTGAATGAATATTTTTGGTTTAGGTAGTGTAAAGCTGAAGAGAGATGTGGGTGAATTCAGGATACACTTTTGAGGGAAAATAGACTTGGTATTCTATTGAATGGCAGGCAAAAGATAACACCCAGGTTAAGGGTTTAGCAACTAAGTGGGTAGTAGAGCCCATTTACCAAGATAAGAAAGAATGAAGAGAAGAAGTTTGGAAGAAAAGGAAAAACAAGGCTTTAGTTTTGAACATGTTAAGCTAAAGATGTCAATTAGATGTTTATGTGGAAATGTTAAGCAGACAGTAAAATTTGTAAGTCTGCATTTCTGGTAGAGATCAAGTCTAGACAGATAAATTTTGTTTTCTTTGGCATGGACTTGATTGAGGTCTCCTAAGAAGGATATGTATAGAGAAAAGAGATGGGATCCAGGGCATATCTCTAGAACCCTCTAGCATTTAGAAGTCAAGCAGAATAGGAGGAGACAAAAAATAAATCTGAGAGAGAGCATTCAGAGATGGAGGAAAAAAAGCGAAAATGTATGGGTCCACAATAGTCCAGAGAAGAAAGCAGGTTGACTAACTATGAGTGTACAACTGCTTTAAGTGCAAGTCAAGTGAAATAAACACAAAGATGTGACCATTTGTCATCATGAAGTTCATTGATTACCCTGAATTCAATTGAAAAAAAAGGAATAGAAACCTTGATGGAGTAATTTGTGGAAACAATGAAATAAGAAAGAGACATTAATTATAAACAAGTCTTTCAAAAAATCATTGTCATGAAAAAAAGCAAAAGTATACTCAACTGATCTTTGATAAAGGAAGAAAGGCAATTAAATGGAGAAAGGATAGTCTTTTAAACAAATTATTGGGCTGGGCATGGTGGTTCACACTTGTAATCCTAGCATTCTGGGAGGCAGAGGTGGGTGGATCGCTCAAGGTCAGGAGTTCAAGACTAGCCTCTGAGCAAGAGTGAGACCCTGTCTCTACTAAAAATAGAAAGGAAATTAATTGGCCAACTAAAAATATATAGAAAAAATTAGCTGGGCATGGTGGCGCATCCACATAGTCCCAGCTAGGCTGATGCCACAGCACTCTAGCCTGGGCAACAGAGTGAGATTCTGTCTCAAAAAAACCAAAACAAAACAAACTATCATCCAAAAGACCACCAGGATGGCTAAATAGTAGAAAGGAGAGCTTTCTTTGCAACACCAGTTTGTAAACTAGGAAGAGATAGTCACCTATGTGAACCAAAGGTGTTACCTGTGAAAGAAGAGATTGAGTTTTATGCCTCACAGGTATTACACAATAGAGTTGTTGTGCATATTTAACAGGTTTGGAGGAAAATCTATACATATTTATGAGGGATATAAAGGAAAATGAAAATCTCAGGACCATCCCCCAACTCCTCATGCAAAAGGAAAGGAGGCTCAGTCATGCAACACCCACTTTTGAATGAATGGGTAACTTTTACTAACATTATGCATTAGCCAAATTCCCCATAGAAAGGTAAAAGGCCTCAGACATCTCTATAGGGACTGCCCCCACAGATCATTCATAAGGAAATTCCTTGCTGACTTCCCGCCAACAAGGACATGCAAATTGTAACTTTAGGTCTACAGGCTAAGTCTGCCTCCTAAAACTAAAGTCTGTTCAATTCCACACTAATAATATTGTTTACAAGTTTATCTTCCCAGGTGCAGAACAAAGACAAGATCAATCATTCTTCCACCTACCCAGGGACATCTACATGATTGATTTTTCCTTCATTCCCTTTTTCTTTTCTAACATTTACCTTATTTTATTTAAAATGTAGATTTACTGGGCCTGACAAGAATGTAACCATGTGTGTCACTGCCTACTCCCTTCCTCCATTTCTTTCTGTGTGCCCTATTGCCTTAAATATTGAAGCTCTCAATTCCCACTTTGGGGGGAAAAAAAAACCAGTCACAGATGCATCTCTGACTTATGTTTTTCCCAGAGGTGTATCCTCAAACTTTGGCTTAATTAGGCTGGCCTGGTGGCTCATGGCTATAATCCTAGCACTCTGGGAGACTGAGGCAGGAGGCTTACTTGAGGCCAGCCAGGAGTTTGAGACCAGCCTGAGCAAAAGTCAGACCCCATCTCTACAAAAAGTAGAAAAAGTAGCCAGGCATGGTGACATGTGCTTGTAGTCCCAGTTACTTGGGAGTTTGAGGCAGGAGAATCACTTGAACACAGCGGTCTGAGGTTGCAGTGAACTATGATGACACCACTGCACTCTAGCCCAGTGACAAAGTGACACTCTGTCTCATAAACAAAAACAAAGCCAAAACAATTTGGCTTAGTAAACCTACATTGGAGATCTTTGCCTCAGTCACTTATTTTCACTTGTCAGGGGGGTCGAGCTCATGGGCAATGGGTAAACATATATGTAACATATATCTTATGTTTATTGGGGAAGGGTTTTGGCATTAAAATGAAGTCGAATCGGAGTTGTAGTGGCCTAGGTTGTAAATCTGATTTAGGAGGGGTCTGATAATTTGTCCTGGTAACTCCTATTGTTAGGGAGTTCAGAAAGAATGTGGTTTTCTTTGTAGCCTAGGAATTTTGCCTTGCCAGTTGGTCCACAAACCCTTGAACCATAGGTAACTTTTGTTTTCTTAACCATAGGATCCATCTTAGTTGATAAAGGGGCATTTATTTTAGTCTGTCAGATCACAAAATGATGCTGGAACAACTTGGACATCTACAAGTAAAAAGATAAATCTAGACACAGATTTCACACCTTTCACAAAATTAACTTAGAATGTGTTAGGTTTAAAGAATTCTCCCTTCCCAAACTTCCATCCCAACCTCCTATAAAACTCACTGCTCTCCCCTTCCTAGGGATGTATTAGGCACGTAGCCTTTGCCAGACGCCTAGAGAGATAAGGGAATGAGATACAAAAGGGGAACTTACTTTCCTTACCCTTTCTGGTTGTTCAAAAAGAATTTATTTACTCACCCCAGAAAAACCCTCTATGAAACCCAAGGCTCTCCCCTTTTCTCTCGTGGATGCCTTTTTTGGCCTCTACCTATCTACACCCAGATGCTCAAAATAAACAGCATTTGCTACATATGAGGCTTCATGTGTCTCTCTCTTGGCTCCAGACCTAACAGAATGAATCACAGATTTAGTTGTAAAATACAAAACTATACAACTCCTTGAAAATAACATAGGAAGTCTAGGTGCAGTGGCTCATACCTGTAATGCCAGCACTTTGAGAGGTGGAGGTGGGAGCATCCCTTGAGTCCAAGAGTTCAATAGTTCAAGACCAGCCTGTGCAACATAGTGAGACCTTCTCCTATAAAAATTTTTTTAAAAATTTAGCCTGGTTGTAGTGGCAGGCCTGTAGTCCTCGTTACTCCGGAGGCTGAGCCAGGAGGATTGCTGAGCCCAGGAGTTAAAGACTGCATTGAAGTATGATGATGCCACTGCACTCTGGCCTGGGTGACAGAGTGAGACTCTATCTCAACAACAAAACAAACAAACAAAAGATGAAGAAGAAATATATATTTGGTATTTGTCCCAGTTTCCTGACTCATAGCTTCCCAAATCTTTGGAATCTCCAAAGTGATGTGTCTTCTGGTATGCTAATGAGTTGATTGATGGCTAGGGGCTCCCAAATAGCCTCTGGATGGGTGCTGGTTGCCAGGGGAACCAACCACATGATTAGAGGGTTGAAACTTTCAGCCCCATCCACCCCCTAACCCAAAGAGAGAGGCTGAAGGTTGAGTTGATCACTAATGGCCAATGATATACTCAATCATGCCGACATAATGAAGCCTCCATAAAAACCCAGCAGGACTGGGGTTTGGGGAGCCTTGGGAAAGCTGAACATGTGGAGGCTCCTGGAGTGTGGCATGCCTGGAGAGGGCATGGAAGCTCCACACCCTTTCCCACATACTTTGTCCTATGAATTTCTTTCATCTGGCTGTTCCCAGTAAACCTAAATAAGAGTTTCCCTGAGTTGTCTGAGCCTCTGTAGCAAATTAATCCAACTCAAGGAGGGGGTCATGGGAATCTTGACTTGTAACTGGTCAGTCAGAAGCACAAGTAAAACAACCTGGGGCTTAAGATTGACATCTGAAGTGGGGTGCAGTCTTGTGAGACAGAACCTTTAACATGTGGGATCTGTGGGATCTGAGACTATCCTCAGGCAGATAGTGTCAGAAATGAATTAAGTCAGAGGACCTCCAGCTAGTGCTGGCTGCAGAATTAGTTTCTGGGAGGGAGAAATCCTCATACATATTTTGGTGACCAGAGGTCACAGAAGTGATCTGTATTATGGGAATATAGTAGGAGAAATTGAGTTTGTTTTTTTCTACTTACTGATAAAGAACTGGTATGCAAAATATACAAACACCTCTTAATACTCAATAATAAAAAAAAACAGCCCAATTTAAAAATAAACAAAAGGTCTGAACTGATACCCAACATAGAAGATATAGAGATGGCAAATAAGCACATGAAAAGATGCTCAATATCATTTGTCATTAGGGACTTGAAAATTAGAATAAGTTACAACTACAACTTATTAGAATGTCTGAAATCCAATACACTAACAACACCAAATGCTGATGAGGATGTGGAGCAACAGGAACTCTCATCCATTGCTCTCATCATATAAAACATACTCTTAGCACATGATCCAGCAGTTGTACTCCTTGATATTTACCCAAATGAGCTGAAAACTTATGTCCACATAAAAACCTGCACACAGATGTTTATAGCCACTTTATTCATAATTGCCAAAACTTGGAAGCAACCAAGATGTTCTTCAGTAGGCAAATGGATAAATAAATTGTGAAACATCCAGACAGAGGACTATTATTCAGTGCTAAAGAGAAATGAGCTATCAAGCCATGAAAAGTTATGGAAGAAACTTAAATACTATTTCTTGATTTTTTTAAAATACATATTTCTAAGTAAAAGAAACTAATCTGAAAGGGCTACATACTTTATGATTTAAAACAGTGGTCCCCAATCTTTTCTGGTACCAAGGAATGGTTTTATGGAAGACAATTTTTCCATGGACCAGGGTGGGATGGGAGTGGTTTTGAGATGATTCAAGCACATTACATTTATTACATTTGCAGCTGCTCCCCATCACTGGGGAGTTGTACCTCCTAACTTAGCACAGTTAACATAGTAACACAGAGGAAGCACCCAACAAATGTTTATTAAATAAATTATTGGATTTCCTCTTAACAATGGCAGAGAAATACACCTTATTATTGGTACCAAAAGTTGGGTACTTGTCCCAGGGGCCGAATCAGTGAGAACAAAGAATGAGGACAAGTGGTTTGAAGAATAGGAAAGAGAAGCTTAATAATTTGCTAGCAAATGAGGAGGGCAGCATACTAGCCTCTTGAAAGACCACCATCCTGTCTTTAAGGAGAAAAACAGAGCTTTTTAAAAGAGTTTATTGGGAGGTTGGGCTCAGGTCTACATGACCACAGGTTTCACATGTGTCTTCAGGCTGTTGGTGTTAACTATAATTGGTGGTTTCTGTAGACCTTATCTTCATCGACTATGATCTTGAGACAGTTCTGTTGGGCCATCTCCTGTGGTTTAAGATACTAGAAAACAAATAACAAAGAACATTTTTCTGCCCCTTTGATTACTGGCTTTGGGAAGGAATGCAGGTTTTAATTCCCAAGAAGGGTAGGGGTTTTAGAGAGATAACTTGTAAAACATTCTGTTGCCCTTTTTCAGACCTTAACCCCAATTACAGCATTTTTAGTGTACTTCTTAATGTGAAGAGAAACAATAAAGTAAATTTACTATCAACATTCCAAATCATGCAATTGAATTAAGTAATGAACATAAGTACAACACAGAAGTCATATAAGCCTATAATTAATCTTACAGTTGCCCAGAATGCAACCTCCTTTGGGTTTTCAGTGTTGATAGGAAATCTAACTCTGCCTTCCATTTCCACAGGTTATTTCTAACCTTTACTACTTTCCCAAACCTCCTGCACTGGACTAAGCTCTCTTGATACACTCTCTTGATATGCTTTCTTGCACAAAAATCTTGAGTAAGGCCAAAGATACAGTGAGAAATTGGAAGTAGGCTAGTAAGTATAGCACAAGATCCACATGATCTTATGGTCCTAGGGTGGTCACTTGAGTACTTACATGCAACTCTCACCTCAATACTAAAAAGCCATGCTACTTTCCCCTTCCCCATCCCACCTCAGACCCCTGCAAAAACATTACTAGGAGACATTTTAGTTTTACTGATTGTTTTCCACTGGAAAGTGGAAATAGATGGAGCCTCATTTAATTGACTTTAAAACATTCTTTGATATGTAGCTCTCTGCCTGGATGCATTCATAGAATGAATTTCCTTCTGAATAGTCTCTTTGGCTTTGTATTACTCACTGCATGATAAAATACCTCAGGGAAATTTCCCGAAAATATGGCGGTGGCTAGTTAACCAAATGGAAGAGAAATAAACAAAACAGGAACTTGCTCGATTTAAAAAAACTGATAATGACAAAAGTGAGAAGGGACCGAAATAGATATATTTAATAATTATCTGGACCAGAGGTTGAATTAAACAAAACAAACATCAGGAAATCTGCTTGGAGATGCCGGGGATCGAACCCGGGGCCTCATACATGCGAAGCATGCGCTCTACCACTGAGCTACATCCCCTGACAGAGGGCAACAATGTGGTGGAATTGCTGTCCTCTTAAAAACTCCAAACGGTTTGCATTACTATTTTGTGCTCAACCGGGAGTGGCTGGCCCTGAGGATGAATTCCACCTAAAGCCTCACCCAGATTACACCCAAGCAGACTCCCTTCGGGACACACCAACAGCATCCAGCTCCTGTCGTTACTGAGAACAGAGTAGAATTTTATAGCTGTAGCACAATTTGTTCTGCTGTTGGTTCAATCAAATCCCAGGCGGAAAGAATTAAGGGATTGTTCAGCTCGCTTTGAAAGTTTTTCTGCTGAGACCCACATTCCTTGCAGGTGAGTCGGTTGAATGGTCAAATGCATCTTTGGAGCTGTCGCCCCCACTTGACCCGGTTTGGAGAAGAAATCGTCCAGATCGATGAAAACGTGAGAATCCTGCCCTGATCTTCCCCCCTGGGCAATGGTTCAGGCTGTACACACCATCTAGCCCACCTGACGCCGGAGCTTTATCTGGCTTTATCTGGGAACTCTGGCTTCTAGTTTTAAGAAGGTGCGTTTGCTTGTTTCCCCCTTTTCTTGATCCACGCATCAGCTTCTCTTTACTCCTCTCCTCTGAGTCTCCGCAAGGCTGCTGCGGGGAAGAAGGAACCTGGACGCAACAGCCGTACCCGGACCTGCGCAGGCCAAGAGCTGCCGCAGCTGCGCGCGCCGCTGCCATCCACTGACTGGAGCAGCCGCCCGCACACAGCAAGCCTCTTGCTTCAGAAGTTATAAAGCAGAGAATAGCGACTCCTCAAAAGTAAAGTGACACCGCCAAAGGCACGATCCATGAAAGAAGTGATTGATAAGGTGGACTTCACCAAAATTTTAAAAGTCGGCTCTGTGGAAGACATTTTCAAGAGAATGAGAAGACAAGCCACAGACTGGGAGAACATATTTCAAAAACACATATCTGGTAAAGGACTGGTGCCCAAAATATACAAAGAACTCTTAAAAAGAAATAATAAGGAAACAAACAAACCGATTAAATAGACAAAGAATGTGAACAAACTCATCACAGATGGCAAATAAGCATATGAAAAGATGCTCCACATCCTGTATCATCAGGGAAACGCAAGTTAAAACAATAAGATACTGTACACACCGTTTAGAATGGCCCAAATCCAGAACAGCAAATGGTGATGAGGATGTGGAACAACAGAAACTCTGATTTATTGCTGGTGTGAATGCGAAATGATACAATCACTTTGGAAGACAGTTTGGCAGTTTCTTACAAAGCTAAACATACTCTTAACATATGATCCTGCAATCAAGCTCTTCCGTATCTATCTAGAGGAGATGAAATCATGTCTACACAAAAACCTGCACACGGACGTGTATAGCAGCTTTATTCATAATTGCCAAAGTTGGAAACAACCAAGATGTCTTTCAGTAGGTGAATGGATAAATAAACTTTGCTACATCCAGATGACAGGATAGTATTCAGCGCTAAAAAGAAATGAGCTCTCAAGCCATGAAAAGACACAGAGCAAACTTAAGTACATATTACTAAGTGAAAGAAGCCAATCTGAAAAGCCAATTGTACTGAATGATTCCAACTATGTGATGTTCTGGAAAAAGCAAAACTATTGAGACAGTAAAAAGATCAGTGGTTTTCAAGGGTTAAGGGGAAAAGATGAATAGATGGAGCATAGAGGATATTTAGGGCAATTAGTGAACATACTCTGTATGATACTACAATGGTGGGTACGTGTCACTGTACATTTGTCAAAACCCATCAATTGTACAACAGCAAAAATGACTCCTAATGTAAACCATGGACTATGGGTGATAATGATGTGTCAATGTATGTTTATTAATCATAACAAATGTTCCACTCTGTTGCAGGATATTGGTGGTGGAGGAGGCTATGCATATGTGGGGTTTGGGATATATAGGACATTTCTGTACTTTCCACTTAGTTTTGCTGTGAATCTAAAACTACTCTAAAAAAACAAAGACTATTAAAAAAAAGGAAAAGTGACCTCAAGAAGGTGACATGGAAGGTGTGCCATTACATCTGCTGACTCTGCCAGCTGCCTATCAATGAAAGAGGCAGAAGGCAAAGGAAAGAGTCTCCAGTTGTCTGTTGAGTCCAGGTGACTAGGACTGGCCCCATAGAATGAGTTGGAAAGTCCATAAAGCTGTGTCTCTTCATAAAAAATGTGAGAGATCTAGTACTGCTTAGCTACTGCTAAGTAACTCACTTCTAGACAGTGAAAAATGCTCCTGCAAAATGGGGTCATAATTCAGGTGCAAACCTCGGCCCTGGCTGCTTAGGACATAATTAAGATATTTGAATGTCTTTTTCTCCCTATACTTTCACAGTGACTTCCTTCAGAAACATAAACCCACTTCACTATTGTCTTTTTCATGGGCGGTGAAGGTGTAGAGACTATTGAAAACCACACAACCACCTACACTGAAACTTCATGTTGCCAGGTGCTCCCATGAAGGAAAGATGTTATTATCACTGAATAATATGAGAAGAAAATCTGGCTCTTCCAGTAGATGATCAAAATAGGTGTACCACTTTAGTTCATTAAATTAGAATATGACACAACAGAGAAAATGAACTTAGTATTGTTAATTTACTTTTAAAAAATCTTAATTTTTTAGAGCAGTTTAAGGTTCACAGCAAAATTGAACAGAGTACGGAGTTTCCACATACCCCTTACCCCTCCTCCCAACCTCCTATTATACATTGTGCATTCAATTTGCTAATATTTTGTTGAGGATTTTAGTATATATGATCATAAGAGATATTGATCTGTAGTTTTCTCTTCTTGTAATGCCTTTATCTGGTTTTGGTATTAGGATAATGTTGGCCTCATAGAATGAATTGGGAAGTATTTCCTCTGCTCCCACCTTTTGGAAAAGATTGGAAGAATTGGTATAATTTCTTCCTAAAACGTTTTTTAGAATTCACTAGTGAACCCACCTGATCCTAATGCTTTCTATTTTGGAAGATTATTGATTATTGATTCAATTTCTCTAATAGATATAGTCCTATTCAGATTGTTTATTTCTTCTTATGTGAGTCAATCAGTGCAGTTTTTCCTTATCTTCTTCATTGTAGAAGATCTCAACACACAAAAGAGCAAAACATATTATAATTAATTCCCATGTATCCATTATTTATCAATAGTTTTATTATTAATATCAACTGATGGTTTATCTTGCTTCATAATCAGTATAGTTTTAATGTGTAATTCTGTTTTTATGAGTGATTAGAATGAGGCTTGTACAAGACTTGTACAACTTTGGAGACTAACTCATAAAAGACGGTAATTTATTATGTCACAACATATAACTAATACATTGGTATATATTTATTACCTACTTAGCCTTAGTATGAAATTTTTTAATATGAATTTTTTGTTGCTTCTATTTTTTTCTTGAAATCATATTATCAGAACATAAATGTAATATTTTTCCCTTATATTTTTAAAATATTGATGCTACTTTTTTCTTATTATATTATTGCTGTTGGTCCTGACTTTAAGTAAACAAATTATTCTTTTAAGTAAAATAATGACTATGGTTTTATTTATTTAAATTTTTTTTTTTTTGAGACAGAGTCTCACTTGGTTGGCCGGGGTAGAGTGCCGTGGCGTCATCCTAGCTCACAGCAACCTCAAACTCCTGGGCTCAAGCAATCCTCCTGCCTCAGCCTCCCGGGTAGCTGGGACTACAGGCATGTGCCACCATGCCCGGCTAATTTTTTTCCATATATATACTTTAGTCGGCCAATTAATTTCTTTCTCTTTATAGTAGAGATGGGGTCTCGCTCTTGCTCAGGCTGGTTTTGAACTCCTGACCTTGAGCAATCTGCCCGCCTCGGCCTCCCAAAGTGCTAGGATTACAGGCGTGAGCCACCGCGCCCGGCCAGACCATGGTTTTAAATGTACATAATTTATCATGCTAAAGAAATTTTCTTCTGTTGCTATTTTTCTAAAATGACATGTAACAACAAGAATGAATATCAATTTAAAGAAGTGACTTTTAGCAGCAGTTATAGTGCTATAAAGTATTGGAGAGGATAGTTTCTAAAGTAAGACAAAACGTGATTTTAACCTTGAGTTCAGTATTTAGTCATGACTATTGTTAGAATTAAATTAGATGATCCATGGAAAGTGTATGGAAGAATGATACCTTATAATGGACAATCATGTATGTATTTGTGTGTACATATAACTTATATACATACCATAATATATAATGTTATCTATAGTGGGGTGTGTGTGTGTGTGTTTATTTGCTAATATCACCAAATTTATTTTCTCTGACTGGTAAATAAGTAGGAGACAGCTTCTGAAATATTTTCCTTAAAAAGTCCAACAAGAAAATAAATATTGAATTAATTATCATAAAGTTGATGAATATAATTTCTTATGATAAACATAGTTCCTATCTCAGGTTTTTCCACCATGACCATTGATTTAAGGGAGAGTAACTTTGAAGAACTGTATTTCCTTCTGTTCCATCCCAGTTCATTACTGTAGATAACAGTTTTCAGATATTTTAGAAGATGTCTTATTTTTTCCTTCAATATTGGCGAATATTACTCTACTGTAAGAGATTCTTGACAAAATTAGACTGATAAAGCAAGTAACAAAGTTATCCCTTCCACTGCCCACTGTATAAAGGCAGTGAGAGCACTTGACACGGGATGTTCACATATCTTAAATGAAAAGGCATCATATTCCTTGGTTCTAGTTCCCTTATGAATGCTCTGTTTCTTCTGGTCCTTTTTTATTCCAAATTGCAGAAATAATAGGAACTACTTGATTTAACTTCTGGAAATTAACCTATGATATAGTAGTGGAAATTCTTTTGTCAAAGATGCTAAATGAAAAGTTGAAATGTCATTAAACAAATAAAATTTGTATGCCTACGATGTTCCAGAACTGAAAAGGTAATATTTGTGAAAAAAAAGCGAATAATTTTATATAATATTTATTCCCTGTCTCTGTGTCTTTGTGATCTAATACAAGATCTGAAATAAAAGGGAATCATTAAATTGTGTATGGGTATGTGTGCGTATAATATGATGTTATAAGAGAAGAACTCATGATTGCAGTCCTATAATCTGGGTTTATAACTGAATGCCATTTAAAAGTTGATGCTATCAGACAAATTTTGGAACATATTTCATTACTCTTTCCATATCTGTCAAATAGGGCCATGTAAAAGGGTTTTTATAATATTAAAGAATATCATGCGTGGTGGTGTACAATGATATTCCAACACACTCACATGATATTCCAATATGCCTTCTCTGAGACTCCTTCTAAAACAGCACTCATTGGTTTCTATTTTCCCTCAGAACATAGACAGGTTATACATATGCTACATATGTTTTGGGGTTTTCTGAATACAGTATGTTGGGCATGATTATGTTCTGTTTTCTGAGTAAAATGTTGAATTCCTCAGAAAATTCTGTAACTTAAGAGTTATTTCCACAGCTTTCCATTGAAAAGATATTCCTATAATGCTGTACAAAGAAAGACCGGGCCTTGCCACAAAAATTCATGAAATAAATTTGGAGGTATAGCTGGAAGCCAACAGGAAAAAAAAATCCTTCATATTAGAAATATATGAGTCCACTAGAATACAGTTTGCTCCAGTCACAGTGCACAGTAGTCATTTACTGGTTACACTAGACATCATCCTAGCTGTGTTTTACACCAAGACATCAAGTTAAAACCAGCCCAATCCCCCACCCCACACACAGATGGCTGCACACCTTTGGGTATGACACCAACTTAATTCTCTCCCTTAGTATGATCTGTCCCTTCTCTGTCTCCCATTCTCACATTCTAACAGTCTGATGAGACTTTTGCACCAACTGAGAAACAAGTTTTGTCAGAAAAATGGGGTCCTCCCAAGTTCAAAAACTACTTCATGGGATTTTTGTGAACATGAAAAGAGTCTCGTAAGGACAGATGAAGGCAAAAAGGAGATAGCAATAACATCACCCAAAAAACCACAAAAATAAAAAAACAAATAAAAAGAAGAGTTGTAGTCTAAGTGCTGTGATACTGTATTTGCCAAGTACCTTCAAAAGACTGCATCTTAAATTTGTAGGTATCTTAAATTAATCACATTCAAACCCAAGTTCCTCTTCCCTTCTGGTCCTACCTAAAACCCACAAAGCAAAACAACCAATCTATTGACAAGAAGAGCATTCTTTTCCTGTAGCTTGGTAAAAAGAACTACCACCTACACTAGCAGGGACCTACACTAGCAGGGAGACTGCGTTTATTTTTTGAGGATGCATGTACTTTCCTCTTTTTGAGGCAAAACCCTATTCTCTTAAACTTCCCCTCCACCCAGAATCCTGTGTCCAGTAGCTGAAAATTCATCCTTTTGGTCATTAATTATTTTCCTTTCTAATAACCCAAATTCCAATGCCCAGAAATGAGAAAGCTGAATTAAAAGCTCTTCAAGAATATGTAACTCAGGGGTAGGTGGGAAAGAACTCACACGCCCGAACGGGGACTTGAACCCTGGACCCTCAGATTAAAAGTCTGATGCTCTACCGACTGAGCTATTCGGGCTCACAGTTATTAGTCTTCTTTGGCAGATTTAAAGGTGAATACATTCGGTTATCGTCAATTTTAGTCTTTCGTTCCAAGACAATATGTTAAAAATTAATCGCCTACCTACATACCTCACATACTGAAGTCAAAAGCTGCCGGCAGACCCCACTTCTACATTCACCATCCTACTACCATCACAACCATTTTGCTTCCCTGTGGCTCTTTCGAAAGCCACCAATACCAGCAGCTACTGCACCTCAAACAAAAACCCAAACACACGGGTGCGTTCTGAAGAGCTCAGCTATAGAAACGGTCCCCAGACACTCTCAAAAGCCGACAGAGTTTGTGTAAAAAGGGGGAACATCTTCCTTTGGAACAAGAAGTTTTCGGCCCACTTCCCTTAAAACACACTGAACTCCAATATTTTCTCCTACTTAGAGGAGGCAGAGAAAAGATATAGAGCGTGGAAACGTCCTACCTACTCATTCATCCACATTCTATACGTGCTTACAGATTCATATTCAAGCTCTCTTCTCCCCACTTCGCTAACCCCAACCTCGCCTCATCCCTCTGCTCAGTCGCCTGTCCCTCACCCTTCTCCTCTGGTCCACGCTGACTCCTCCTGGTGAGGTCTTCCCCATAACTCGGCCCACTCCATCCCAGTTCCTGGGTTTTCGACTTTGTAGACCAGGGGTTCCCAAACCTGTCAGATTTCGAACCTGAGGGATTTTCTAAATGTTATAAATTTTTGTCCGGTCGGTCCCACCTAGACTATACTTTCAGTCTTCATCCAAAACTCACATCTGAGTTGACTATAACACAAAATTAGTGGCGAAAGGCTGAAAGCGTCGACCCTTTGTGCTCAGTGACAGATGACGTTTGAGAAGCTTTCTAGGCGAACAAAATGTTAGTTCGTTTTATAGACGGTGCCCCAGGCCACACGAGACCTTACCTTCTCCTCATTCCAGAGAGAATTCCGTCTGAAAACGCTATGTATCCGACGGTAGCATTCTCCTTCCTCACTACCCCGCTCACTGTCTTTCAAATCACAGCTTCAGCGACAGAAAAAGCAGCGGCAGGTCCGGATGGAGTTGGTACCCCAGGTTTGCTAGACACACACTGTTGCTTTGCATTTCATGCCAGGTTTGGTGAATTCTTTCCGTTTCTGTCTTATCTCCTCCATAAGGACCTAAATCTCCGTAGGCAGCATTAAACTTGTCTTCTTTGAATTTTTCTCCATTACTTTTGTTGTCTTTCCAGGAAGCCTTGTAGTCAGAGAAGGAGGAAGTTGGGGGAAAGGGGCAATTTGGAGACGCGAGAAAATGCGTCTGGGACTCAAGGTTCCTGGGACTTTCCCTGGATGGAACGGAAGTGCCCACCAGAAAGTCAGCTGTGAGGCGGACTTGCAGCAAACTGACAGGTAGGAAAATATCTGAAGATTCCCAGAGTCTAAAATCAGCCTAAGGGCAAACCATTCTTCTGTTTTCCAGAAATACTCATCAATGCCTCCAAAGTCCATAATTACTTTTCAGGCTTCTGTTATCCTCACTTCAAGGGCCTTCTCCGCACTCTCAAGAAAATCCGGATCTCCAGTTGCAAACTCTCTGCAGAAATCCAGACTCAGGTGCAACAGTGCTTAGCAGACATCTGCATAAAACTGCATCATAGATGTTTCAAATTCATCGTGTTCAAACAGTGCCAGAACAGTGATTGTCTATGGCAGACACTTGCTGCTTTTCCTTTAGTAGCTGAAGTGGTTTTTTGTCTTCTCTTTCCTCTAGGCCTAAATTTCTGGAGGCAACTGTTTGGGTCCTCTTGTTTGTACCTACCACCCTGCGTTTTCTACTTTGGCAATGAAGAGCAGTACACTTGCAAGGCCCCCACTATGATGGTGTTGGAAACCCCTGGTACTGTGGAGACAGACCAGAGAAGGAGTGCCAAATCTGTAGGTTCAAACAGAAGCCACGTGAGGCAAACGGGCCATGTCAGGGTCAGAGTTGGGATTTGGAATCCCTCGGTATTAGCTATTTCCTTTCCCTGGGAAAAGTTCAGAACATCCAGAATATGAATTCTTTCAGGGACTATGGGACCAGAATCCCAGCACTCTTTGGAAACTTTTCATATCTCCTGACACTGCCCACTGCCTGGAGTTACCTGAAGCCATATGGAGTCTCCATGTGTAGTTTAGTGAAGTTTTGAAGAGTAAGAGGGAAAAGAAGCATCGGTGCTTGTGGAATAGAAAACACCAAGGACAAGCTTTTGTTTTCTGCAGGCTCTGCTAGGAGTCAAGGGAACAAAAATCAAAGAGGAAGATGGCTAATTCACTCAGAAAGGAATTTAGGCCGGGCGCGGTGGCTCACGCCTGTAATCCTAGCACTCTGGGAG
>VBSM01000413.1:17890043-17928803 GCA_008086735.1 Cheirogaleus medius
CCAGTATAGTTACTCTTGTGCTTTATGGGGCCATTAAGAAAAAAACTGAACTTGTACACAAGCAACAAAGCAGCAGCCAAAATGGTACCCAAGAGCTCACAATGGAAATTGGAACAACACTCAAAAATCTTCTTGTCTCCTGATACCAATGGATAATTTTGAGTCCTCATACTACTCACTCTCCAAGGGACCTCTCCTGTATAGTCTCATGAAAACATAAAACTCAGAATAAGAGATACCATGTCTGCAGTTTCTGACTCAAACTGCAATGCTTTCTGAACAGCGTTTTGCAGGGAGCACTGCTAATATCATACCACTTTCAGGAGTGAAGTTTCTGTTTACGCCACCCTACAAAGAGTCTTGACCAGTTGAGGTATTCGCTGAAGGCAAAGAGACTACAGAGTAGAAGAGATAACCACAAATACCAATCAGGTGCAGACACAAGTGCTGTAACAGTAATGAGCATTCCTTCTTTGTGTGTTTATCAAAACCAATCTTTTTCCCCCTTCTCTCACTCCACTACTGTACTCATTTTCTGTGGCTGCTATTACAAAGTATCACAAATTGGGTGCCTTAAAGCAATGGGAATTTATTCTTCCACAGTTCTGGAGGCTAGACAGCTGCCCAGCACTTTCATTTCTTCCTTTGAATGCTGTGGCCTCCCTCTCCTTCTCTTCTTCTCTCTCTCTCTTTGTGCCTCTCTTTACCTTCTTTCTCTTCTTTCTCTCTTTTTTCTCTCTCTTTTCCTTCTCTCTCTCTCCTTCTCTCCCTCTCTATCTCTTTCTAAGAAAGCAAAATAAACTTTTTACATCTTCATATCCTTATCTTTGTGTGAGAAATCTTTCCCATCCCACATATGAATTTACACCCTTACAGCTAGCAAAATCATTAGGGGCAAGAAAAGCAAAGCCATATCAAGAATGTGTGGCATGTTCTTTTGAAGACCTTAGAACTCAGAACATTGCTTCTGGATCTACTCCTATGAGAGGAATGACACAGGATTTGTCCTTTTGTGTCTGGACTATTTCACTGTGCATGATGTCCTATGTATTGCACATAGGGCCTTTAAGGAGGTGATTAAGATTTAATGAGGTCATAAGGGTGGAGCCCTGATCCACTAGAACTAGTAGCTCTCTCTCTGCTATGTGAGGATACAGGGAGAAGCTGGCCATCTAAAAAGGATGAGATGGTGCCTAAATACTATGAAAAATCTTCTTGGGTACTGATTAGGCAATAAATAAATATGTATGTAAGTACCCATTGTTCTAAATCTTTATCAATAAATCACGAGATCTCACAGGATCACATAAATTTTGTAACACATTTTTAATCAAATTGTTCACAGGGACAGGGGGTCCCCCCCCCAAAAACAAATGGGTTTGCCTGGGTTACTCAACATCCTTTAGGTAGTCCCACCTGGAACCTCAAGGTTTTTTTTTTTCTCAACTCTCTCCAAACCAAACTTCAATGCACACCAACTGATCTGTCCTCCTTCAATTTTTAAAAATTTGTTTATATAGTACATGACTCAATGGATTGCATGTAATAATGCCCCATTTTTATCCTGTGAGTCTTGGCACCATCTGAGGGGCTGTCTTCATGGAAGAAGGAAGATAGGGAGTAATAATAGAACTGATTTACACAGTTTCTTCTGACATCAAGACAACAAATGTCCCATCACATTAACAAAGCTCTTCACTTTGTCTTCTATTTTTCATTGCTATTGAAGAAAAAAATAGAAAAAAAAAGAAACTCATGAAAATTCTTCTTTAGGTCCCATAATTTCCAGTGCAGTTATTAGGCTTTTAAATTTAGAACTAATTTTAGGTTTACAGAAAAGGTATAAAACAAATACAGAGAGTTTTCATATCCCACACCTAGCTTCATCTAATCATTTTCTAATTTTGGTGTATGTACTGGTTATCTTAGGCATTCATTCTCAATTAGAATATGAAAAAATTCAGCAAAGATCATGGTCCTCAGGGAGGGGTACCAGGACAAAAAAAGTCATAGTCAGGAATACATGGTACTTCCTCTACACTGGCTTTCTTTTCAGTCATATGTTCATAGCTAGCTGTTCATGTTTGAATTCCTTGTAAGAATGGCAGTAAGTAAAAAACACATAAGTTACCAGGGCCATAGACACCCCATGCTCCCTTTCTTCACATTGTCATACTTGCTATAATATTTGTTGTAACCTCTTTGAAATGCTCCAACAATGCCTTTAGGGGTGAAATTCCACATCTGTATTCAGCTTGGCAGATCCCTTCTTTTGAAATCTGAGAGTTTCTTCTTCATGACAAATGCCAACCTGAAGTCCTGGGTATTCACTGTCTTCTAATCTTGACATCTTATGTGACCATAGGATGATTATCAAAACCAGAAAAGTACTAATAAATATATGAGAAGACAGAGAAGCATTTTCTCATTGATTTTTCTACTGTTCTCCTCCTTCACCTCAATCCTCACACTGACTGCCATCAAAAGTTTGGTCTAACAATGCAAACACATGGAAGTAGATACCAACCCTTTCTAGGTGACTAGGTGGATGGACACAGAATAATGGTTTTCAATGAACTAGAGTACCTCCCAAAATGATAAGTGAGAAAAAAATGAAACAAATCTGCTTTGAATGAATTAGATAGCCTACACATACTAAAATATTTCATACTACCCAATTTTCTGTATTTCCTCACTCATCCCATTTTTTCTTCTTTTTAAAAATATAAATGACATCTTTTTTACAAACATCAACTATCAGCAAACAAAGGACAACATATGGAGAAGAAGGAAAATATTTTTGCGTAAAAATGGATATTATCCATTATCAAGAAAAAAGCTATTTCACAAGTGGTCTGGAACCTTTATAGTCTAGTAAAAGAGCAGTCACTTCCTCTGCCTTTCTTCCCTCTTCAATGTAATCACTGTGTTTTTCGTTACCCACATACTCCTCAATATTGCTGGTCCACTGATAGACATTTTTAAAGATTTTCAAAGCTATTATGGCTTCAAAGATACCAATAGGAATATAAATCTTTTCTGCTAAATTAGCCAGGGGAAAACAATTTCTGTCTGACAACGTCACTCTTTCCTTTTCACCTGGCAGCCTCTCTTCACTTTCTAGCCTAAGAAGGAAATTCTTTTTGTTTTTAACCCAATGGCTGCATTCTTAGACCTTGTTCCAAATGTCTTTGGCTGGTTAACAAGCAAGGAGTATAAAAGAAAAATGGTACATAACTTCTGCTAACTTTTTTTTTTTTCTGAGACAGAGTCTCACTCTGTTGCCCCAGCTAGAGTGCCATGGCATCAGTCTAGCTCACAGCAACCTCAAACTCCTGGGCTCAAGCGATCCTCCTGCCTCAGCCTCCCGAGTAGCTGGGACTACAGGCATGAGCCACCATGCCCAGCTAATTTTTTCTATATATATATTTTTTAGTTGGCCAATTCATTTCTTTCTATTTTTATAGTAGAGATGGGGTCTCACTCTTGCTCAGACTGGTTTCGAACTCCTGACCTTGAGCGATCCGCCGGCCTTGGCCTCCCAGAGTGCTAGGATTACAGGCATGAGCCACCGCGCCGGCCTTCTGCTAACTTCTAATATGAGTTGGAAAGTTTGTGTCTTTTTGTCTGCTTTTCAAGAGTTTTTAATAAGATAAATTCAACCTAAGACACAGCCATATTACAAATCCTGAGAATGATTGAGGACACATGCTACCTTTTCCTTACCAAACTGTGGCCAAATATTCAGCAAATGTTATTTGGCTCTGAACTAGATGATGAGATTTCAAATCTCCTAATAGACAACTAGAATTATAGACTAAAGGATTGGATGAGAAGTGAGAACTGTTCGACATTGAGAAATCACATAGGACCACCTCTCTCCCTATGAGTAATACTGACATTTTCAAAGAGAAAATGAATCCAAAAGCCACTCTTTTTCAAGCTGCCTTTTGACTTTAGGATTCCTATCTATAAAGAAAAAATCTGGGGCTCTAGAGGAAATCTGCCTGGCTTTGAAACTTGCCCTGCTACATGTTAGCTATGAGTTATGTGGCCAATTATTTCACCCCTTAAGAGACTGGTTTATTACAGGGATGATGTACTCATTTAATGTAACTCATTGTTATCACTATTATCCACTTGTTATCTCCAGTTACATTAAACATTTAGCATCATATTGGCCACAGTCAGAACTTGACCTCAAGTTCTTTGAGCAGGATTCCAATTTGCTTTTGGGAACCCACTTAATTTCAATGCCTTCAAAACCCAAGCTTTCTTACACCTAGTAGTAAATATGCCTCATCTATCACTCACCTGGAAAAGACATTATGATTTAATTTAGGAGCACTCAACCCTAGATTTGGAAAAACTTTAAAATCAATAAGTTAAAGTGCATAAAACACAACAACACAAAGCAGAAATACCCACCCCCAATTTCTCTAGTTTGGAAACGAAAACAATATACATCCTCCATAATGAAGAATATAAGACTTTCAGGTAATGTCAATTAAAGGAAAGATCATATATACTAAAAACATGAGCCACATTTTTGTTTTCTCAGCTTTTCTTCCACTATACTGTAGAAGCCTGAGTAGCAGATGGTCAGTGCTTGGTGTGTGCTGGGAAAGAAGGAGCTGCTTTTAGGACTTCCTATCCATTCAAATAGCAGAGCCATGGCAGAGAGAGAGAGAGAGAGAGAGAGAGAGAGAGAGAGAGATATCTTTCCATACTTGTCCTATTTCAAGAGTTTTGTGGTTTCTTAAGTTTTCCAGTCTACTCAATATTTTAGGCAACGTTGACAGTCACACAAAATGGCCCCAGATTTTTCTGTGAATGAACTTATGAGATCCCACTCTAGCCAAAATACATGGGGTTTAGATCTTTAATCCAAGTGTCAGATTGACCTGTTTTGACCACAGGGCTTTCAATTTAAGCTTAAGTTTGGAAGTCCCCAATTTCCATGACAGATAGCACAACCATTCTTCCTACCCTCAGAGAAAAGGTCAGGGGTACTCTGACCTTGGCCACCCTTCGCCCACACCTAGTAATTCAGTTAATCTTTTGATATAGGATGAAGTCGTTAAAACTTCTAACATATCAATAAATGAAGATAGACAAACTGAGCAAATTGGAAGGCATGTATATAATTGAATTTTTGTTTTTGGCAAAGTAGCCACTGTCATTGGTGGCTTCAAAGAGAACAGCAGGAAAGCTCTTTTGCAACTCCATTGTAGCTGTGGTGGAAATTGTTTGAATGAGAAGTGGGATCTGCTGGCAGTTTTGAGCTTGGGTACCTAAGTTTTGGCTGGGAGTGACTATCAGGATGCTGGACTTGTAAGGCAAAGGAAAGCATGAAAAATGTAGGTTAGGCAGTAACCAAATATTTTTTAATTGAAGATATTTTGAAGGTCAAAACGTCTTTATTCCTGAATAGTTTGTTAGAAAATTAAACTTTCAATATGATGGTCCTGTGTTCGAGTCACTTTTCAGAACCTGTTAGTGTTTTTTGTTTGTTTGTTTCCTTCACTTAGTTCTAACAGAAGTCTGGTAAAACCCGGCTTTCTCCTGGAGAAATTTGTCTGTGCTTTCCTACTCTTCACATGTGCTTTTTGGCTCAACAGGAGTAAGAAGAGCTGGAAACCAGTATAACATCTCCTCTGTTCTACTGGTGGGGGATTTGTTTGCAGTTTTTTTTGGTGTCTAAAATGCAGTTATTATATCAAAACACTGTGCAAAACATTTACAATGGAAGTAAAACATTTAATTCTTTTTAAATTTGTTGTTATTCATTTAAAATAATTTTATTGTTTATATTTGTATTCAAGTTTAAAGTACTAACCTTGTTGATTTTGCTTTTAAATTTGACTATATAAGGCATTAACATGATTCCAAGGGACAAAACTATACAGAGAAGTGTCACTCAAGAGAAATTTTCAAGTTGCTAGAGATTGCTGTATCTTGGGATGCTCTCAGGTGGAGGAATGGAAGTGTCCTTCCAGCATCTTCTCAGAAGCCAACTTCGGGGTGGACTGACAAGAGCAGATAGATCCTAGGAATGGTGACTTTCTGTCTAGCATTAAGCTACCCTTCTCTTGATGTATCTGTGAGATAGAATGTGATCCAGAGGTTTCAGAAATAGAGCTATATATAGAGTCTCTGTACTAAATTTAAGATTCTCAAAACGCATGGGCAGATACAAAGATACCACTAAAATATTCATGAAGTAGAAAAGAAACAGTGGGGATGTAGGTCAGTGGTAGAGTGCATGCTTAGCACACATGAAGCCCTGGGTCCAATCCCCAGCACCTCCAGTGGGGGTTTTTCTTTACATGCTCCTAGGATGAGGGTCCTCAGTACTTCTAATTGAAAATATCCAAATTTTCTGTTCGCAATTCTTGGTTCCCTTACGCAGCTGTGATAACTTTCTTAGTTCCCTTAAATATCTGTGATAACTTTCTTAATTATTATGGTATAC
Organism: Cheirogaleus medius; assembly: GCA_008086735.1. NCBI lineage: Eukaryota > Metazoa > Chordata > Mammalia > Primates > Cheirogaleidae > Cheirogaleus > Cheirogaleus medius. The sequence goes on from VBSM01000413.1 coordinate 17,896,519, forward strand.
AAGGAGACTATTCATGCTTGTTTATTCAAAGTTTTTTTTATGTTTATAATAATTAGGCTCCACTCCCAAGCCAGGCAGCTGGTGGTCATAAAGATTCTTAACTTCTCCCCATAGCTGGTGTCCATAAAGATTCTTAACTTTCTCCGTAGATAATCACCTTTTCAAAACCTAAAGGTGGTTTTTAAGATATCTTCCAGGCCCCACATTCCAGTGGATCTATGGGCCCACCCAGATCAGCCACAGATACCAAGAAACTGACTCAACTGGAATTGTGACACAAGGGACTAGAGCAACACAGGAAGATCAAGAAGATGATTTCTACATCCCTCTAATTTTGCCCCAACTAACAAACCTAATTGCCTAATCCCTTGCCCCTCAAACTACCCTTAAAAGCCCTGTTGTCCAAATTCTCTGGGAGGCGGATTTGAGAAATTTCTCCCATTTCCCCGCTTGGCGCTATGCGGAATAAAGACTTTCTCTGCAGTAAAACCTGCTGGCACCGCATATTGGCTGCTTCTTGGGCAGCGGGCAAATGAACCTGGTTGGGGGGCAACACTTTCATGTATGTTGGGAATATTGTGGTGAATGCTTTGTGTGGTGATGCTCACGTATATTGTATTCTTTTAGCAAAGTTACAGCGTCATTTGGTTCCATTTCTCAGCGTTTTAGGAGATTATAAAAGATGAAAGAGCAAGAAGAAAAGAAAAATAAAGGGCCCCATGATTATTTTTGTTTGTTTTTTTAGTTTTAGTTTTCTTGATTTTCTGAGGTGTATCTGCCTCAACTGACAAGATTCAGAGGAGCAGAGGAGCTTTCCATCGAATCCCATCCACTACCTCTCTTCTGTCTCTCTCCTCCATCTATTCATCCCACACTGCCAGATATTGGATTCAACCAGCATATGTGAAAAACAATAGATTCCAAATCTTTCTGCATGGATAAGTACACTGGACAATTAGCAATACTGAAGAAATCTGAAACCTTTTAAGAAAAGAGAAGTTGAAAACAATCGAAGTATTGAAAGAGGAGTGGAAGAAAAAGCCTAAGCTTAAGCAGGCGAGGTAGCTTAGTTGGGAGGGTGGTAGGCTGGAGATCTAGGGGTCAGCAGTCCGATTCTGGGCAGTGGAGAGTTGAGGTGCCCTCTGCTGAGAATACGTGTTTGTGTAAGATGAGTCTGATGGTGTAACGGTGCATAATAAATTTATAATTCAATAGTAAGAGTTGACAGTCGGAGTCCGCTTTTATTGTTTTGACATTCATTATGTGTGCGTACTGATAATTAAAAAATAATAAAATGTTATGGTACAGAGTTACATGTGATACTGAAAAGGTTGTGGAACTATCACTGAGTCATTGCGATTTACAGTGAGCACAGCAGCTATGTGAAGAAAAAGAGCGCCACATACCACCTGTGTTGCATCTACTCTGTCGGAGCCCAGAAGAAGACATTGACGATACATAAATGAATGAGGGTGCTGTGTTCAAATAAAACTTTATATATGAACATTTACATTTTCATTTCTTATCAATTTCACGTGTTACAAAATACAATTCTTTGTTTTATTTTTCCAATCTTTTAAAATGTAAAAATCCTTGCTTGCTTCGGCAGCATATATACGAAAATTGGAATGATACAGATATTGGCCCGGCCCCTGTGCGAGGATGATATATAAATTCTTGAAGCATTCCATACATGTGTGTATATTTTCTGTGTAAAGATCAAGCTTTGCTTGCAGGCAATAACTTACTCACTTACAGTAGAGTATGCCATTACAAACACCCATAAGAACCCTAATAGCAGACAGGATTTCAGTATCCACGAGTGGGAACTGGTGACAGGGACTCGAACCTTACTCCTCACATTAACAGGCTGAATACTTACCAAGTGAGCTACGCAAATCTACCAACTACTTTGGGGCACATATATATTCCACTAATTTATTTGGTAGTTCTTGTCCTAATTTGTAAATCTTTTGCATTCTCCTCGGTGTAGAGAAAGTTCCATTCAAAAGGGATGATATAAACACTAATGCTCAGAAGTGCTCTGTTTTCCTCCCTCCTCTCTTCCTTGACTTCCATATCTTTGAGTCCAGAATCAGAGCTATAATGTCCATAGAAAAAGTCATTGAGGGTATTAGTTCCTTCTTCATCACTGATTTTTCTTTCTTTTCAAACTTGTGCAAGTCACGAGAACTGCTTGAGCTCAATTCTAGGGGTTGACTTTTAAAAGAAGAGCTAGTGACTCTTGCTTCTGTCAAAGATCCACAATCAAAACATTAAGTCAAATGTCTTAGAAAGCCTAAAATGAGCCTGAAATGAAAATATCTGCTCATAACCTCTTCCCTTTTTATCTTGCTTGAATTTTTCCCTCTACTTCAGTTTCCCTGAGGCAGTGTGGAGGCTCCAAGCAAAATACAGTGAGGTTATGAAGAGCAAGGGAAAAAGACTGGTGAATCAGTGCCTGGGTCAAAGCTGTTATTCACTGTCTGGGTGGTTCTGAGCTCAAAGGCCAAGAGAATGAAAGTCCAAGAAAGGAATTTTTTTTTTTTTTAGTAAATGAAAGAAAAAATTCTGAAATACGCCACAAATATTAAAGTATTGCCTGATGAAGAAAAAATAAAAATGATTTTCGTGGGCTCTGTGGCTTAGTTGGTTAAAGCGCCTGTCTAGTAAACAGGAGATCCTGGGTTCGTAGTCCCAGTGGAGCCTTGCTGGTTAAGTCCTGGGTTTGTGGGCAGTTTCATCTCAAAACTAGATCGTTTTGCCGTTTTTTTCTACCATTGGCCGTCCTCGACCTCTGAGTTTGGACATAACAGGCATCATTCAAAGGCTTTGGAAACAAAATGGAACTGATTTTGGTAGATCCACCCAACGCAGGAGTATATGAAAAAAGCAAAGATCAGAACTGTGATTACAGTATACTACCCAATATTTTTTGTTTTGTTTTTTAAATACAAACAGCACCTTTCATTGGGATTTTCCGTGCAATGTTATCTCAGGTATTTCAATCCTGGTTTCATATAGAGTTAAGAACAACTAATTGAAGTTTGGAGAGGAAATACAGACTATGGGCATGGATTTTACTCTTGCAATAATGCAACTATAAGTGTGAGGGGAGATGGGGTGAGGGTTTGGATGTCTTCAATCCCAGAAATTTGTGAACTCATTCTATGAATGTCTATTTAATATTGATGAAGGCAGACTACATAATGTACATGCCCAGTGCAAAATGAAAATATGGGGTCTCTTATTCAAAACTCAGAGGAAATGTGTCATTAAGTGTACTAAAATATAAAGCGTTTTCCTTTCTTTCTCAGTCGCTTGCTCTCTCTCTGCCTGTCATGGTATTTTTTACTTGCTATTTAATGTCATTCTAATTAAGAAAAATTAAAATTGTAAGTTAGCATGAATTTTATAGTTCATCTTTATTTTGCACAACATCAAAATTCATGGAGCATCTGGGTTACTTTATACATATGCACAAACAAGGATAGCTAGACACGCAATAGCATGTATTTTTTTCCCTCAGGTGCCATGTTCCGTTGTTCCATCGAACACTAACAAAACATAAATTCAAAGATACAATCATCTTGGAATTTCATAGATGACAGAGGTAAAGCAAGAGATTATTAGGGTCTCTAGCCCTAGCCTAGCTGCAAAAGCAACACCTGCCAAAACCCAGGGTTGAACCAGAGACCTTTAGATTTTCAGCTTAGTGTTCTTCCAGCTGAGCTATCTCAGCCACACCAAGCTAGCCCTTTCTTCCATTTTATTTTGCCTTCTTTGATTGTTCTCAACTTTTCATTTTTAGAAGGTTTCAGATTTCTTAAGTGCTGCTAACTTAAGAAAGTTCATTGTATTTACCCACCCAGAAAGATTTGGAATCTACTGTCTCCTATGTATGTTGAATGAATCCAGTTCCTGGCAGTATGGGATGGATAGGTGGTAGAGGGAGAGAGAAGAGAGGTGATAGGGATTCAAAGGAAATTTTTCTCCTCTTCCACATCCTGTTGGTTGTGCCAGACACAGCTCAGACTATTAAGAAAACTAAAGATAAAAATGTTGTATGGTCCTTTATTTTTCCCTTCTTTTGGTCTGTCATAATCTTCAAAGATGCTGAGAAATGGAACCCAAAGTTAGTTAATGTGGGGTCAGGTTTTTATCTCCTGGTGATGATTTCGAGTGAGCTGCTAATCCTCTTTTATCCTCTTCCATCTACTCAACACCATAGTGGTTTGTTTGTTTGTTTGTTTGCCCTGGGTGGTGCAGAAGTTTATGGAGCAATGGAGCATAAATGGGGCAGCACTAAAAGGAGTCTATTGGATCATATATGTAAATAGAAAAAATGAGAGAAAAGAACAGGGGGGCGTTGATGACTAGCTAAAGAACAGAAATGAAGTTTCCAGGAAATGAAACCGAGGCAGCACACATTTTAAGTATGCATTCTACCACTGAGCAACATTTATAATAACCAAACTTTCTTGGAGATACATCTTGAAATATTACTGTCAGTATCTCTAGTTTTCAAAACATAATAGTTAGCAGGAGAAAGTGAATGGAGATAAACCTCACTATTTTTGAAATCACTGAACTGGATCCTGTTTAATTGCTGCACCTAGGGAAAGGTTACTGAATCTCAGAACAAGTGACAATGCATTTGCTCCTACGACATCCCCAGTCTAACTTGAAAAGTGTACACAATTGCTGAAATATAGTTATATTAATACTATTTTCCTTGCATATAATTAACCTAGGGTAGATAAGTTTCTCTCTTTTGAATTGATAGGGTTTTGCTTTCTTTTCTTTGCCACATTATGGGATTTGTCACAGAACATCTCACAGTTGTTTTTGATCAAGTGTGGAGCAGAAAATCATTGCTAATTATTTTTAGTATTTCTCTTTTTATTAAGAGCTCAAACAAATCTTTACTGTGGATCAGCAGCTGATTAAAAAACCCAAAGTCAGTTTTAATGTAAGAAACATCCTAAAATTTTCATTACTGAGAATTTAGCACCTAAATTTAGGAAAAATAATATCAAAAAGAACTGTAAGTGTACAATTTAATTACATTGGGATATTAAGTGTCTAAAGTTAAAAAAAATCTTAGCTATAAAAATTATTAGGATTAAAGTAATAATACACTAAAGTTTTAGAAGTTCAGCTTCATTTTCTGTCTTCAGAAAGTTCTTATAGTTTCTTATTTTTATGTACATTCTTAGTAGTCCCTAGAATCAAATCAGTAAAGGAATTCTATTGAGTAGAAAAGTGTTTAGAGTTTATTAATTTTTTCTAGATATATAAAAAGTTCAGGAAATGTGTCTCCTTGGAAAATACATTACATTGATACAAATTAAGATTTTTTTTTTAATTTTCTGGAGTAAGTTAGGAAATTCAGAAGAAGTTCTTCTAGATTTATCTTTCTCCCTGCCCCATAAAGACAGATATCCCCAGCATGTGTCCAGATGAAAATAAGGAAAAAGAAAGAAAGAAACCCCCAACTTTTGTGGTCAATCTCTAATTTCTTCCAAAAGAAATATATACAGGAGAAGAGAATATGAGAAGATGGCTAAAGACAAATACAGAAAGAGTTAAGGCCATTGTAAAACATTAACCATCTTTCCTTTGCTAGGATTAGAAAAGGGTTTTTCCCCTCAATTTACCCCAACTCATCGGAAACAATACAAGAGAGAAGACAGTGGACCAACATCTTTAAAGTACTGAAGAAAAAAATTCAGCCTATCTGACTCTATGCAAGGAAATGTGCATCTACACAAAGAAATGAAGAACACTAAAAATAGTAATGATGTAGTAAATATAAAGGGTTTTTATTTTGCTGTTATTTAAATCTGTTTAATTGTCAGAGACTATTGTTTAGAGTACAAATAATAACAACGTATGGTAAAGTTATAACATATGGAGAAGTTAAATGTTTGACAATGATAGCACAAACTCTGGGAGAGGAGAAATGGAGGTATAGTGTTGTAACATCCTTATCTATCTATACACGAAGTAATATAGTATCACTTGAAGCTAGGGTGTGATTTTTTTTAAATGTATACTATAAAGACTAAAGCATCTACTAAAATTGGATCATGGAATTAAATGTAAATAGAAGAAAACACCTTTGTGATCCTGAGTGAGACAAATATTTTGTGGCTATGACAATAAAAGCATAAAATGTGATAACTTGGACCCCATCGAAATTTTTTAAATTCTGCTCTGTGAAAAACATGGTTAAGAGAATGAAAAGACAAGTAACAGACTGGGAGACAACATATGCAAACATATAGCTGACAAAGGATCTGCATCTAGACTATGTAAAGAACTTTCAAGAAGTCAACATTAAGAAAACCCAATTTAAGAACAGGCAAATATTTTAGCAGACATTTCATCGAAGATATAAGAATGGCAAATAAGTATATGAAAGGATATTTGACATCATTAGTTCTTTAAAACCATAATAATATACCAATGTACAGCTATTAGAGTGGCTAAAAATAAAAAAAACTAACCATACCAAGTGCTGGCAAAAATGCAGAGAAAATTGAACTTTCATACAGTGCTGGTGGTAATGTAAAACAGTATAACTTTGAGAACAACTTGGTAGTTTCTTAAAAAGTTGAATATATACCAACAACAGGATCCAACCATTCAACTCCTTAGTATTTACCCAAGAGAATGGGAACCATATGCCCACAGAAAGACTTGCACACAGATGTTCTTATCACATATATTTGTAATAGCCAATAACTGGAAACAACCTAGATGTCTATCAACAGTTGGATGTATAAATAAATTGTGGTATACTCACACCATGGAATTTAATTTAGCATAAAATAGAATGAACTGTAGACACATGTGACATAGGTGAACCTGAAAAAATTATAATGGATTAAAGAAAGAAGACAAAAAAGAGTAGATTTTATATAATCCTATTTATCTAAAACTCTGGAAGATGCAAACTTGTCTATAGTGATGGGAAGTAGCTCACTGGTTGCTGTGTGAAGAGGTAGGAAAGAGTGGGAAAGGAATTAAACCCATAAACATTTCTCTCTCTCTCTCTCTCTCTCTCTCTCTCTCTCTCTCTCTCTCTCTCCCAGCTTGCCAGCTGTAGGGTGAAGACATTACTCAAGATACAGATTGGAGGGAAACAACTCTATTAGAAATAAGAGAGAATGATTTTACATTTTGCACATGGGATGTCAAGGTGCTTCCTAGGTTTTCAGGGAAGATAGCCTGGTCTTTACTTATAGATTACTGGTGAGAAAGGCAATTTGGTCTAGAATTCAATTACCCTCAGAATGTAGTGGGGAAAAAAAAGATACAGTTTAGAAATTGAAAAATAAAAAAGTTAACAGAATGAACTTTCTACTGACAAAAAAGAACACATTCCAAAGACTACAGAAAATGGGCATATTTTCTATTAATAATATATTTCAAAAAACAAAAAAAGAAGAAGAAAAGGATGTTCCAACACTTGGGGGTGTGGCTCAGTGGTAGACTGTGTGCTTTGCATGCATGAAGTCCTGGGTTTGATGCCCAGCACCTCCATATGTGTATTGCTCTTTTGACTTCCCCAAGTATGTAAGTTATAACACACATATCTTCAGTAACTGTAATCAGCACTCCTGCTCTTCTGCCTTTAGTTACATTTTTCTGCTCACAAGAAAAGTAAGCATGATTGCTGCTATAGCAGAGAAAAGAAACAAAGAAAAAGAAAAAAATGTTTATGCAACACCACTAATACCATCAAATTAACTAGGCTTTTCATCTGGACTACACTTCTACGATACTACCTAAAAAACTGAAATGAAGAGGAAATAAAATAAGAAACCCATGTATAATTTCTTTACCCATAATAACTAATCCTCAAGACACTATCAGTGGGAAAAATTATTATGGTTTTCCAACCATCCCTGGAAAAATACTTTAGACTACAAATCAAATGTCCTAGATACAAGACAGTTCATAAACCTTTATCACATACCTGGAGTGGAACATATGAATTTTAACAAGGGCTCTTGTTTCTTGTCTGAGAGCCTGAAAAAAGGAAAAGTAAGGAAAGTCCCACCACCAACCAGCTTTAAATTTGGAGACAAAGTGATGTTCATTTTCTGTGGTGGGGAACACTAGGTTTTCAGATAAATTCAACTGATAGAGAGGTCTTTTTTCTCTTCTCTCTCTTCTTTCTTTTTGGTCTTCTGCTCCAGGGCTTCAGCAACAACTAATAGGTGTCCAGGGTTCTTAGAACAATGCCTGTTTGTGAAGTATGCTTACCACTCTTCGTTTAGGACCAGCTTTTCTGAATTTATGTTTAAATTTCCAGACCAACACTAAAGTTACTCATGTTGTGTTACTTCATTTCTCTTCAAATATTGTTAATTAATTCTTTTCTATCTTTTCTTTCCATTTTGACCTAAATTCTCTGAGTCAACAAACTTGCAACTCTTCTTATTTTTTGCACTATCTTTTGTGTCTTGCTGCAGTTTGTAGGCAGAGGTGAGGGAAGTTGAAAGAAAGACAAGTGGAGACAGAACATATTCCAATCTGAGACTCTCCTTGTTGGTGGAATGGATCTGATGCTCTGGTAGGCTGCTGGTGAGCAGAGATTGGAGTGGCCTAACAGGAGGGGGAAAAAAGAATGGTACCTTTCAATCTAGCATTCAGTTATCCTTCTCATGGCATAGATGCAAAAAAAAAGATCCAATCTAGGATTTTCTGAAATAGTGAAGCTAAATACAGTAGACTTTGTCCTACTATCAGGTCCTAGAATATCTGAAAATCAGGATGATCATGGATTATAGAAGATTTACTGAAGTACAGAGTCTACCTGATTGTGTAGCTCAATGGTAGAGCACAGGCTAAGCATGTAGGAGAGTCCAGGTAATTTTGAACTCCATTATTACTTTTCTCTTTCCCCATCCATGCTGTATTTCAATAATACATCCAAATTTTCCCTATTTTTAAAATTTCTTCAATCACTTTTTCTCTCTGCTCACATCCAAAGTAAATCCATCACCCAACAGATTGCCTTTGAACTGATCTATTTCAATTCTATAGCCCTGCCACCTACCAGCCTTACTGCATCAGCGCAAATACAAGAAGAAATGAGAGCGAGCCCATGCTCCTTTGGTTCCACTTCACAGTTCACAAAGGAACAGGAAAGAAAAAAGATGGAAAGGAAAGGAAAAGAGGCTCATAGCTGATTTTTCTTAAGAGTTTTTTTTTTGTATTCTCAGCTGTACCTGTGCCAATTACAAGACTGGACTGAGGAGCAAAAAACTTACTCACTAATTTTCTTACCTTCTACTTCCATTCCACACCTTACTGTTGGCAGTAGTTGGAACCAATTACTGTCAAAGATGGTAAAATATCAATCCCAATTTATTAAAGGTGAGGAGACAAGGAAATGACATCTCTCAAGGAATGCTGTCCTTTCCAAATTCCGAAGTAGAGAAATTATTAGTGTGTATGAAAGTAGATGTGTGGCCAACATAGCTCAGTTGGAAGAGCTCTAGACTAAAGGTCTATAGACTAAAATCAGGGATCCTTCTCTGTGATTTGAAAAGTCCTCAAGTTACATTAAAAAGAATTCTTCCTGCAGTAGGTCACCCATACATACTCTTCTGAATTCACTTTCTCAAGTAAATCTTTCACAGGACTAAGACAAGAAGAATCGGAATTGCATGCCTTCAATCTTTCCTACCTTCATAAGTAAACATTTATGTTCCCTGAAAACCTTCCCGAAATATTATACTTTCGTCAATAGCATAAAAAGATCCTAATAAAGAAGCACCGTAAGACTTCAGACTCTTGTTTGTTTGTTTGTTTGTTTGTTTAGGCAAGCACAAAAATGAGGATTATTGAGGAGAGAAAAATGGGATTATAGAGCAAGAGCAAGATATAGGTTTACAGGGCAAGATACATACACCACAGATGACGACTGGACCCACTGTCGCAGCAAAGGGAGAGCAAAAGGAAGGGCGCAAAAAAACACACAAAACAAAACAAAAAACAAGACTTCAGACTCTTTGCGGAGGTCATCTGAGGGTAAGAGAACAGCCATTTCCTCCACCTTTCCCTAGCTGGCCAAGCCAACCCTATCTGCTTTGTGTTATCCAAAATTTCCTTTCATTTTTTAATTATTTGATAGCACTCTGAACATTTCCAGGGAGGGCTCTTTGGCTTAATTTTTTTCAAGTACCCGTATGTATCTATAGCAGGCTTTCCCACTGTGATAGCTTTGCTTGGTCCCCCATCCTTGCTTCACCGCCCTGCGTTGACTGTTGACCTGTTTATTCTCCTAGTTTGGAAAAATGTCAGCTGATTAAAGTTAATGAAACTTTAGAGGTGTGTTTCCCCGCCACTCTCCCCACCCTGGAAACTCTTCGTGAATATAATCCTCAAGAGAAGGTTAGAGATGGGGGTGTGGAACCAGAACTGAGGACAATCTCAGAACTCGTGATGCATGAACGAGGATTGAGAGTCAGCTGGAAAGTGGATGTTGGCAGAGTATGCGATCCAACATGGTGTGAAGTTCAACCCGCCAGTTCAACTAAGGCCTGCCGCTGCCTCTGGACTGAGGAACATTTCATTTGAGTCGATATTGCTGAAGGTTTGTGTTGAGAATTTGTGATTTTTCCTGGTGAAGGAAAGTAACTTTCAGAAAAAGTAATGCAGTCTGTTTGTGAATGGACCTTGGAGCAGGGTAAAAGGAGTGGGAAAGTCCAAAGATCACAAACTGTGTCATTCCGGCTATAATCTTAGCATCTTAGTGAAGCCGCCAGTTCACTTCAGTAATTTCACAAATGGCGGAATTTTTCCAACCAATGAAAAATAAAAGCAACGAACTGAAAACAGAAGTGATATTTTATAGATTATCCCTAAGCCTTTTTCGACCACTTGGGGGTGTAGCTCAGTGGTAGAGCGCGTGCTTCGCATGTACGAGGTCCCGGGTTCGACCCCCGGCTCCTCCACTGTGTTTTGTTTTTTGTTTTTTTTCTTCGTCACTTTTCCCTATTCCTATCTAAAGAGAAGATTGTCTAATGAATTGCCTTTAATATGCCACGTCTATTCCATGAGCCTTAGTGCCACCCAAGGTGTGGGCCTCTACAGAAGGAAGAAAGAGGAAAGAAAAAAGAAACGGAACCACTCATGAAGATCTCCCCCGCTGGAAGCACGACGTCTGCGGCCACAGTAACCGACCCCATTCACTTTGGGTTCCACTTGGCGTTATCACTACAAAGCACGGCGGAAAAAAGGAAAATAAGAAAAAATAAGCGGCTCCGCGAAAATTTTCCTTGCGTCTCATTAGTTTTATGAACACTGGATAGTCTAAGGCGGAGAAGCAAAAAACTCTTTCCGCTGGTTTCTTATGTGTCTCTTCTCCCGGCTCCCCTCACCGCGAGCGCTGTAGCCGGGTGTCCAAATATGTACACATAACTTTTAGGGGGTAATCCTAAATCACTGTGTTTTCTCTTTTACTTTTAAATTTCATTCTAATAGTTTACTTACCTGTGTGAAATCTGTATCTCCCTGAATATAGGAATAAATTATATATCACCTTCTTGGTTCCTCCTCGGCTCATCGTCTCCCACATCCGCCCTGCTCAAATTAGCCGAGCGAGGCTCCGTGGGCGCCGGCAAGTCGCCAAGATGGGCTCTTAGAGGCGAGCCGACCTTTAAAATTAACGTGGTGAATAACACAGCAGACCCTCTAATAAAGAGTAAAAGGTTTTAGACGCAAATGCGGTGGTTCCTGAACCCGGGGAACCCCCTCCCCGAACTTCTTATCTATTCCCGTTCGCATCTTACAGCTCCCGGGCGCTGAGAGTCACCGGATGTGGGGAACGACAGGGGTCTTTATCGCTGAGACGCTCCCCGCCCCAGAGGATTACCACCCACGCTTGAGGACGCTGGCCTATTAGTAAAGTGGAGCTACAAAAACTGAAGTGAGCTGAGCTGCTGGGGGACATTTAGGTAGGAAGAAGGAGCGGAACCGGATGAAGGGGGGGACGCAGTGGAGGTGAAGGTGACGCTGCGGTGGTGAAGAAAATGAGGGGAGGCAGGAGGAGAGCGGTGATCGCGGAAGAGGAACTAGAAGAAGAGAGGGCAAAAGAGAGCTTGGAGCTTCGAGGCGTATGGTTTAGATGGCCCCGGAGGCTCCCGCATTGCCTAAGTCTCCTCTGCTGCTCTTTGGATGCAGACAGCCAGGTCTCTTCCTTCTAAGGGAGGTGGATTGAAAGCTTTCGTCCCCACAGGAAGGCAAAACCCTTTTTGCCTGAGACTGACATGGCTTTGAGCGCGACTAGCCGCTCTTTCCATCTGTGGAAATAATTTTCTCAACTTTGGATTTTCGAAGTTTCTCAAGAAACAACTTTCCCTTGGACAGCATCCCGAACATTGGTTCATCCGGAGAAAGCTGGGGTCTTAGCGCCCCAATGACTGTGATTGCACCGGCCTATTGCCAGCCAACCAAGATTCCGTGTGTGGTGGAAATGCAGGAGCCAATGGGGAAAGGAAAACGAGAAAGAAAATTTTCTCCTAAGTCTGTAGTCTGTTCATTGATACAGGCATGGCTAAGGTTGAGGGAGGGGGGGAGGCGGAGTGAAGAGAAGAAATCTAAAGAAATTTTTCCGAGAGACTTTTTTTCTCTTTTCTTTCCGTTTTTCTCTTTCCTGCTTCTTAACAGTACTCAGAAACGGCAGCAAGGGAGAAAGGTCTATGGCTGGCATACTTGTTCCCTCACCTTCAGTGATCCTGCATAAGCAGCTTCTTTTATTTCCGTAAATAGCTTTACTGTGCTGAAGCAATCAGGTTGGGAGGCCCAAGGAGTACCAGCGCCTATAATACAAATGAGTAAGCACCAAACGATCTACCTTCACTGTAAGTGGGAAAAACACAAGTTAGGGTATACACAAAGAGGAAAGTCTTAGAGAAAAGAACTCCCATCCAACCATAGTGGGACACTTGGAACACAGACTTGGAGGTGCTGGGGATTGAACCCAGGGCCTCGTGCATGCTAAGCACGCGCTCTACCACTGAGCTACACCCCCCAAGCTACATCACGAAATCTTGAAATCGATTATACTGAATTTCTATTTCTGAACCTGAATTGGATCTTGCCTGGACTCTGAGCCTGGAAGAGAAATGCATTCTTAAACCAAAAGACTTTTACATCCTCCCACAGTCGTGTCTTTTTCAAGGACTCTTTTTTGTCAACTGTCTTTGTGTCAGTTCTAGCCCACCTGAAACGAGGGTCCCAGGATTTAATCTTCTGATATGTCTTCAGAGTCTCCCTCTTAGTACTTTTCTGCCTGCAAAGCTACCAAAAAATACAAAAGAGAGTGCGAGGGAATACAAAGATAAGTCCAGTGAGTGCTACAGAGTACATGTAGATCCAGGTGGGGACATAAGACAAGAGGTTAACACACAAAAATCATCCAAAAATGGATTAAAAACTTGAACTTAAGACCCAAAACTTCTAGAAGAAAACATAGGGAGAATGCATCTTGACTTTGGTTTAGGCACTGATTTCTTGGATATGACACCAAAAGCACACAGACAACGAAAAGCAAAAGTAGACTGGAGCTACAGCAAACTAAAAACTTCACAATAAAGAAAAGAATCAACTGGGTGAAAGGGCAACCCAACCTATGAAATGGGAGAAAATATTTTCAAACCATTTATCTAATAAGGGATTAATATCCAAAAACTATAAGAAACTACTACAATTCCATAGCAACAAAACAAAACAAAATCCAAATAACCCAATTTTAAAATGAGCAAAGGGCTCAAATAGACATTTCTCCAAAGTCAGGCAGTAGCCACTAAGTATGTGAGAAGGTGTTCAACATCACTAACCATCAGGGAAATGCAAATCAAAGCCACAGGAGATATCACCTCACATCTATTAGGATAATTATTACTAAAAAAAAAAAAAGTGTTAGTGAAGATGTGGAGAAATTGGAGCCCTTGTACGCTGTTTGTGAGAATGTAAACTGGTGCAACCACTGTGGGAAGCAGTATGGAGGTTCCTCAAAAGATAAAAACAAAACCACCGTATGATCCAGCAATCTCACTTCTGGGTATATATCCAAAAGAATTAAAATTAGGATCTCAGAGAAATATATGCATCCCCATATTCACTGCAGCATTATTCACAATAAGCAAGGTGTGGAAGCAACCCAAATATCCATTGACAGATGAGTGAACAAAGAAAATGCAGTATATATATATGTATATTGGAATACTAGTCAGCCTTTTTAAAAAAGGAAAGTCTGCTATTTGCAACAACATGGATGAACCTGGAGAACATTATGCTAAGTGAAATAAGCTAGTCACTGAAGGACAAATACTGTATGATTCCACTTATGTGAAGTATCTAAAATAGTCAAACTCATAGAAGCAGAGACTAGAATGGTGGTTGTCAGGGGCTGGAGGGAAGGGCAAGTGGGGAGTTGTTGTTCAATGGGTATAAAGTTTCAGTTATACAAAATGAATAAGTTCTAGAGATCTGCTGTACAACATAGTGCCTATAATTAACAATACTATATTGTACATGTAAAAATTTGTCAAAAGGGTAGATATAATGTTAAAGTGTTCTTACCCATCCCTCCCACGCGCACACACACATACAAAGATACAAAGAAACATTTGGAGTTGATGGATGTGTTAATTATCTTGATTGTGGTGATAGTATCATGGATGTATGCATGTGTTCAAACTCATCAAACTGTATACATTCAAAATGTGCAGGGTATATATATATATATATATATCAATTATACCTCAATAAAGTCTAAAAATTGTCAAAGAAAATCAAACAAAGAGAAAAGGGTTATCAGTTCATAGTACTTGATCAAAACAAAGAGTGACAAGTATGTGTTTGGGGGAATTTTGCACACTCTTGCAAGCCCTTGCATCCAACATCTGGATTTGGAAACGTGGCAGTGGCTTTGTCTACCCGCCTTTGCTCTGGTTTTGAAGACAAAATAAAAGAGGCAGAAGACAGAGAGAGGAGAAAGGTGGACGTTCCTGTTTTTGTAGCGTCTCTTCCAGAGCAAATTTTTTGTACAACAAGGAAAGCACAAAGGAAGCTGGGCACAACCCGAAAAACAAATTTGGTCTTTGTAAACCCTCCTTCCACCTAGACAAGTCCGAAAATTTCACCAGTCCTTGGGGAGCAGAAAGTAGACACTTCCCACCGTTAGCCAAAATTCGATGCGACTATTAATCCAGATATGGATTTTGTTGAAAATTCTGAACTTTCTGGCGAAGGCGGGTAGGGGGAGAGTGCGGAGAAGACGGGTGTCCCGAAGCTATACTATTAATACAAAGGCAAGTAGCTGGGAACTGGAATGGGCTGAGAAGTGGATTCAAGGAGAAGGCTTGGAGAACCAAGAGTGTCCTGGCTGCTGGTAGGGAGAGGGTTGAAGCTGAGTGGAGAGAAGCAGTAGCGGAGGCGGAGAAGGAAAACGGAGGAGAAACTGGGTTTGGTTTCTAAAGACGGATAGGCTGTGGACAGGTGCGGAAGAAGAGTGTGACCAAGTGCCGCATCTCTATCACGCTTTCTGCAGGCTCTCAGAAAGAGGGAAGGCTCCTTCTTCCTGGGTAAGTGGTTTCAAACCGTAAGTCTCCCCAAAAGATATGGTTTGTATTGTCCAAAATTTTGCGACTCTGAGAGTGCATCGGTGCACTTTCGGCCGCAGGAAACTGAGCATTTTCGAGGGCGTGGGGTTAACCACGGAGCAGTAGCCCCGGGTGTTGGAGGTTTTGGAAAGGCGACGTTGTACTTATCTCCAGGTGAAAGCAGTGTTGAGCTTCGAAGCAGAATCCGCCCACAGCTTTGCGCTTGGCAATTTCAGATACGGGCGGCAACTTTTTTTTTCCCTCGCATGTTTGGACTTTCTCTAAGAATGAGCAAGAAATGTCAAGTATTGAATGAACGTTTTTGGTTGGAATATTAATAGATACCAAATGAAACACCATCGTACTCCCGGATAGCTCAGGTGGAAGTGCATCAGGTCATTTGACTGGGAATTTAAGAGTCACGATCCTGTTCAGGTGTAGATACTTTCCATTTCCCCATAATTCAATATTTGCAGTGCACTTTGCTATTTACATGCTCTCTTGTCTCAGTGGGGGTCTGGCGAGCAAGATTTTGAATGGCGAAAGTCAGATTTAATAGATTTGCCACACTGTTGTACATCTATTCATTCAAGCCACCTTATTATCTGCCCTACTGTCAAATGGATACACAAAACATCAACAAGGATGAAGAGAAAGGCAAGGTGTTAAGAGGGCAAAGTTTATGAGGATTTAATTTTGGAGGTTTGGAAAATAAGAAAGAGAAGGGCATGTGCATAGGAAGATCCCCAAGTCTCTGAGCTTGTGTAGCCATTGGATCCTTACACTTTATTTAATAAAGTGAAGGCTCTTACCTGGAGATTTTAATTAAGTGTATGGCTCTGGAGGAAAGAATATCTGCACATGGGTAGGGTGATGAGAAGTGGTAAGGACCAATTCCCTCTGAAAAGGTAGAATTGCTGTTCTTGGGGCCTGGAGTGGAACTTGGTGACTTCCAAGCTGAAAATATAAATTGAGCGCCCTACTCACTGAAATAGTTTGGTAAGACACTCATTGCTTTGAAGAATAAATCCCTGATAGTTTTGGTTAGTGGATGCCTCCAGAATGCAAGCACGTTAACCTATAGAAAAGTTGTGGTTTATTTTAGGTAATTCCCAGTATCACCCAAAATATTTCTGAGAAAGAGAGATGAGGAATAACCAAACAAATTAAGCCTTATAAAAGTCCCCTTAAGCAAAAGTCCTCTTTTGCTTGATGTGACAATTTTTTTCCTTGGTTCCTTGACTGCAAATGGACACAAAGTCCCCAAAGCAGCTCTTTTTTTCTCAGCACAAACCTATTTCTGAGCTGATGATTCTCAAGCTTTTAAAATAGAACAAAGGAAAAAGAAAAGAAATAATGCGAAGCCATCTGGTCCTAGACTTTTCTTTTGGGAGGTTTTTGATTACTGACTCAATCTCTTTACTGGTTATAGGTTTGCTCAGTTCTTCTAGCAATCTTGAATATAGAAGGGGGAGCCACCAGCAGCTTTGGTCTGAGTTTCTCAAATATTGGTGTCATTTGCTTATAATGCAAGGTAAATAATAGAACAATTAGAAAATAAACAACTGATTAGCTTTGAATAAATTCCCAGAAAAAGTTGGATTCCTGAACCCAGATAGTTCAGTTAATAAGCATGAGACTTTCACCATGAGGGTGCTGATTTCAAGTGCCAGTTCAAGAGTATTTCTAACTAATAGAAGCCCTTTGAAACTCAGCTTTCTCCAGAGAAACTCTTCAGGGCATTTGCAGTGGGTGTTTCTTTTTCTTTCTTTTTTAGTTTTTAAAATTATTTTATTTTGTAATTGACATATAATAATTGTACATATGTATGGGGTACATAGTGATACTTTGATGCATAGATAGTGATCAGATCAGGGTAATTAGCATATCTATCATCTCAAACAATTATCATTTCTTTGTGTTAGGAACATTAAATATCCTCCTTTTAGCTATTTGAAACTATATATTATTGTTAACTATAGTCATCCTACCATGGTATACAACATTAGTATGTATTCCTCCTATCTAGCTGTAATTTTACAGTGAGCTGTTCTATTCCTCACATCCTTTCACTGGCTACCATCAGTCTAATAGAGCTAGACTGTGAGCCAAAATAACCAGCACTATTACAGTGTCAGTGACTTGCATCTGTAAATCAGTATTTTATTTTTTAATGATGACATGCTAATGACAAAGTACAGGTTACTTATAATTACTCCATACAGAGATTTTTTAAAAATTTAATGATAATACCACCCTTTACTCATTGCAGGTTTCCAGACTCCTGAAATCAATCTTAGAATTCAAAGTAACTTTCCAAACAAGAAACATACAACCACAGAGGGACTTGAACCCCCAACCTTCATGATCTGGAATCAGATGCCTTATCCATCAGGCCAAACAGCCAACCACAGAATGTTAAGTTTCAAGCTTGAAAACTGAAGTGTAGTAGGAGAACATCTGGAAGATTTAACCATTAAAAAAAGAAGAAGAAAGAAAAAGAAAGTGCAAGGGATATAGGAGGCAATAAAATTCCATCTGAAATCCCTAACAGCAATTACTTAGAATTAATAAACTATGAAATGATCAGAAGTGAGTAATTCTTCGAAGCCTCTCTTGTCCGAGTCTCTAATAATGATGGTGTAAGTTCAGGTAGAGAAATATGAACCAAGAACTAAAGTCTGCAATGAAGGAGTGGATGTGTCAGTGTCAGGGAGCATCAGAGTTTGATATGCTTTGATCTTTTCCATCTCAAAGATACAATGGTCCTTCTTTCAGGGTGAAAAGTCTGTAAGCTTACACAAGAGGTCCCCCTTGTCTGAAAAGCCCCAAGTGATCCACAAGACAACCCAGGGTGATATTTTGTGACACTCTCCTCCAAACTAGCCCCGTATATTGGTAGTGTAAGAAAGATAAGAAATTCACAAATTCCTAAAGTAAACAAATTGCAGATTCTCTCAGTTTTCCCATCGTCTTGGTTTCTTAGAAATGATGAGTCACTGGGAGGAAGAAAACAATATTTTTCTTTTCCTGTGCCCAGCACTGTCTTCTTTAACCAGATAAATTAATCTTCCCCTCACACCCAAACTTCTCCATTTGTTCCTGAATCCCCTGTACAGGATTTTCTCCAGGTTTAGGTCAAAACTCAAGAACTGTTTTAGGCCATATTCTGGATGGTATATCCTAATGTACTCTAATTTATCAAGATAATTATCCATGTTTGAGATCACCAGAGGCTAGCGCTGGGGCTGGACCAAATGAGTCTGGTTAGACCAAGGAAATGCCTTCTGCTGTTTCCTATGAGACTGATTTAGTTAAGTCCCTTTCTTTTCTGAAGTGGGTTATATGAGAAGCATTAGACTGAATAACAGTCCCTGGTTTGATCTAGTTTGGGGAGGCTATTGGCTCTAGTCAATGTTGAAGAATCAAATCCCACATTGGGTGGAATGCCTCCGGTGGGGGTGCCCCACTAGGGCTAATGTTCCAACAGACTCTCAAGCTTATTTATGTGTTTTGAGTTTGTTCTCAGTTTTGGTTTGACAACTCCTCACTAGTGGATTATATGTCCCCAAAATAGAAGACCAAAACCTCAAAAGCTATCAAATTCAAATAAACTGATATTTTTTGTTCTGTTTGGAAGAGGAAAAAGTTCATGGGCAGAGATAGGCAGCAATTAATAAGATTGGCGGACTCAGCAAAACCATAGAAATTTTTTTCTTGGGAAGAATGCTATGATTCAACAGGAAGAACTGGCACAGAGATTTGAAAGAATAATACTAAATAGCTATTTAATAGCTTTTAAATATCATATAAACTTTTGTTTATACTGATGATGCTGTTTTTCTCCAAAGCCATTCAATGCTTTCTTTGGTGCCTTCTTTTTTTATTTTTATCTGATGTGTACTAGGCAAGATTTCTCTAAAATGTTCAAATATTTTGAACAAAAGTATTTTGTGAGGAATCCAAGGAAGATTTGAAAGCATGACATTCTCATTCTTGCTACATCAGTCTATCTAGATAATTTCACTTGAGGAAATGGATGGAGGAAGGAGGGTGTCTATAGTGAGAAACTTCTGTAATTGAGCTTTGAAAGAATAGTATTCATTAATTCATTCATTCATTTTTGACTAAACCAGAGGATCTGCCAAGCCCTAGATCAAATTGGGAGATGTTTTAAGACTTTCAGATGAAGAATCTCCCAGTTTACCTATTTTAGCCTTTACAAAAACCTAGGTGGGGTGCCCTGGCTCATGCCTGTAATCCTAGCACTCTGGGAGGCCAAGGCGGGCGGATTCTTTGAGCTCAGGAGTTCGAGACCAGCTCTGAGCAAGAGCGAGACCTCCGTCTCTACTAAAAAAAAATAGAAAGAATTGGCTGGACAACTAAAAATATGTAGAAAAAATTAGCTGGACATGTGGTGTATGCCTGTAGTCCCAGCTACTCAGGAGGCTGAGGCAGGAGGATCACCTGAGCCCAGGAGTTTGAGGTTGCTGTGAGCTAGGCTGACGCCACGGCACTCTAGCCCAGGCAACAGAGTCAGACTCTGTCTCAAAACAAAAAACAAACAAACAAACAACCCTATAATGCATGACCCTAATAGTATTCTCAAATTTGTAATTTGGAAAACACAGCATTTCCCATGAAGTATGACAGCAAACATTTACTCACACAGAAAGAACTGAGATCTGCAGCTCTCATAGTATAGTTACTGGCACTGAAGAGTGCACGTAGGTGTGTGTGTTGGGGAGGACTACAATGAAAGGAAAGGATAAACAAAAATCAGTGAGTACAGGCTTTCTACTCAACTTGTTACCTGCTTGCTCATTGATATAAGCACAGCTGAGAAAACAGGAATAGAAAATTATCTGTGGTCCACTTTTTTGTTTTTTCTTTCTTTTTGTCCTTTTTTTCTTACTTGCTCATTAATAATACTTTAATTGAAATTGAAAGAGCATATGCTGGTAATATGGAGTTGTTATATTTGTTGCCTCTGGTTGGAGAGAGATTCAGTAAAATACATCTTTGTTGTCTCACTCAATCTCATAGTTCCTGTGCTGGCCCATGGAATTGGAATGGCTGAGTACTAAAAGCACCACTCTTCCTTTGAATGTGAGTGGTGAACAGTGAGTAAATACATGAAGGAGAAAGAGAAAAAGGAGAATGAGGAGGAAGAAAAGGAGGGGCAGAAGAGAGAAAATGAAAGGAAGGAGTGGTTCAGACTTGATTGTGGAGTTACATCTTTTAGGAGAGCAAACACGGAGATGCAGAAAATTAAACCCAGGTCTCTTTGCTTGCTAAGTACTGCCTCTTCCACTCTGCTGCAATCCCTTTGATAGTTAGCTATTAAGAAAAGGTCAGTGATTAATTATCGCTTTGTCTATGGAGAATGGCAGAACAGAGCTTGCTGTGTTTAACAACACTCTTTCTGAAACCTTCAGACTGTGTTAATATTAGCAAAAGCGACACAGAATGTTAGACCAAAAGACTCTGTTCCCGCGTGGTTTTCCCTCTCTGGTCAGCCAGCTCTGAGGTCCGCTTGTCAAAGGAATGCCAACAGAAATGGGGCCCATTATGGAAGTTCTCTTGCGTCTTCAATTTCTTCCTCCTTCATCTCTTTTCCCCTCTTCCTACAAATGCTGCCAGAAAAACGTACAAGACAATACTGAGGGATGCCACAGAAATAGCTCAAATGTTGAGTCAAGAAATTTAGGTGCGGGTACTTGGCGGGAATGAAACCCTGTGTATCTTAATTCGGCAGTGCTTTGTCTAGGAGACACTGCACCTCTGGTTCTGAAAATCTAGAGAAGGGAGACAGGGAAGAGGGAAGGAAAATGTTCCTAGTAATTATAACATCTCTCTCAAACAAAAATCCTATTCGCAGTGAGAATTCAAGGGATGTGATTTGCAAAGTAGAACATTAAACATAAAACGAATTGGCCAAATGTAGGAACCTAGATTAGATTTATCATCAATCCCAGGACTGGGGACCCGGATAGCTCAGTCGGTAGGGCATCAGGCTTTTGGTTCGAGGGTCTGGGGTTCAATCTCCTGTTCAGGGACAATAGTAGTGTACTTCCTTTTCATCCCAGATAACTCTTCAGTGATTAAGGTTAGGAAGTTTAGATAGCTGCTTTAGTACAGTGATTGAAACTTTGCTTACCTTACATTTTACACGTATGGAATGATTTCCGTGATGAATTTACCAACTTTAAGGGAAACCCCTGGGGAGTTGTTTTCCAAAGAGCAGACTACTCAAGTCTGGAACTCTGTAGAGACAGCTGACATGGAAACTTGGATTTGATTTCCGTGATGAATTTACCAACTTTAAGGGAAACGCATGGGGAGTTGTTTTCCAAACAGCAGACTACTCAAGTCTGGAACTCTGTACAGACAGCTGATATGGAGACTTGGATTTTTATGTAGTTTTTGGAAGAAATTCTCCTTCACCACCGAAGAAGATTGAAAATAAAATCAGCCAAAACTTCTGAACTCTAAAAACAAAGAAAAAGATCTTGAAAGTAGCAAAAGAGATACAACACCATACCTATAAGGAAAAACAATTTGAATGGCAGTAGATATCTCATCAGAAACCATGCGGGTCAGAAAAAATGGCACATTTTTCAAATACTGAAAGAAAAGAATTGTTGATTCAGAATACTCTATCCAGAGAAAATGTCCTTCAGGACTGAAGAAGAAAGCACGACATTCTCAGAGAAAAGAAAACTAAGAGAATTTGCTCCTTCCTTCAACTTCTTTTCCCTCTGTCTTCAAAGGCTGTCACACAGAAAGTAATGGAGGTGGATGCAAAAACAGAAGTGTGACTGCAGCCTCAGGGGATGTAGGTCTAGGCTAGGAATAAGAAAGAGGTGGGATTCACAGTACTTAGAAGTGAAGACCCTTGAGTGTGAGTCGCCCCCAGTGGTTACCGTCGCGGATGCCTGGGATAGCGCTGATTTTCGTCTCGGGGACGCTGTGGCTCTAGTTCTGAGACTCAGAAAACGAAGGAGGGGGCAGAACAACTACCATCTGCGAAACGAACTCACTGTTTACCAAGTCAGTTCTTCAGACCCCATTGTATCTGGAAGGAGAGGGCTTGGAGCGACAGCCAACTCAGGTTCTAGCGTGGCGGAATACGTACGTCACCTCCTCTGGGGCTAGCAACGAAATGACATTGTTTAAAAGCTCCTCCCCCTACACACACACACTCACACACACACACACACGCACACACACGCACACGCACACACCCTCCCGTCGATGCTGAAAATCAGCCAGATTTGACTGGGCCTTAAGAGACGCGCACGTAAATGAGCTGAGGTACTTGGGACCTTCCATACCCGGGGGAGGAGTCGGTAGGCAAAGTGGAAAGAAGGATCGTGACGCGGCGAGTGCAGAGGAGAGGGCAGTGAGACGCGGCGGGGAGGAGGAGGAGGGGGGGAGGATGGGGAGGAGGCAGAGGAGGAGGAGGCGGGAGAGGAGGAGGGGGAGGAGGAGGGGGAGGAGGAGGAGGGGGAGGAGGAGGGGGAGGAGGAGGAGAGGGGGGTGGGCGAGCGCTTAACGCTGGCGTGAGATTTGGTTGGCGGGGAGCGGCCGGGTGCCCATCTCCTGGGCTTACTCTGTGTTCGCCGTAAGTGCGAGGGCCCACTCCCTGTAACAGAAGCGAGCTGAAAGCGCTTTCCCGCAAGCAGATAGCCCTAGTTTTGCCCAAGACTGCCGAGGCTCTGAAAGCGTCTCGCGGCTCTTTTCGTCGCTGGGGCGCTGGAGAGCACGCGTACGCAGGAATTTTTGTTTTCAGTTCCTGCTGGTGGTACTGTGACTTCTGAGGGAGCGGCAGGGAAGCCACGTATTTCCAATCTCCACGTGTTTCTAAGGGGGAAAGTGTCGAACACCGAAGCAGGATCCACCTGAGTCTTTGGCTTTAAGCGCCTCAAAAATAAGTAGGAGAGAGTGTTTTTAGCTTGTTGAGCTTGTAATACAACACGTGAATAATAAGAAAGGTAAGGCAGTAACAGAATATTTTAAACTTCAAGTGGTTTTCAGAAGGACTACTCCCTTGTTTTTATAATAAGTAGTTCAATCGGTAGGGTATCAGGATTTCAACCTACCGGGCTGGGAACGAAAACCTCTATGTGAGTCTAATGCCTTAGGCTTTCTCCCACATAAGCCTCTGGAATTCAGATTTCTTTCTAGAGAATCTCACCTGGGCTTTTGCAGTGGGTTTCTATATTGCCCACATCCAACTCTTGGAAACATGATGAATTGGGAAAAGCCAAGATTACCATACAATAGAAGAGACCCTTACAAGAGTTGGAAGTGAAAATACAGCAGTGGCTGCGGTGGAAAGGAAGATACAAATGTACAAAGGTATCATAGAAGGTGGTTAGACAGGGTTTTTCTTCCAAGGAAGGAATGGTTGGTTAACTGCAAAGAAGTCTCTTTCAGTAGCATGAGCCTGACTTAATGCTGGGAAGATATTTTAATTGCATTTCATGTATAGAGTAGGTTTTAACAACTTAATGTTAGACCAGAAAACTGTCAGAATTGGTGAGAGCTGGAGAGGCAGCCAAGATCAGGGTCCCATCAGATAGAAAGAGAATGACGACAGTCTCTGGGGTGGGCCTTGGAAACTTTCAAGTCTGGGTTTCAAATTGAGAGGACCAAATATTAATAGCTTGATATGACCTCAGGTATTTTGGCTGGAAGGAGTTTCTTGTTGTCCGTTATGAGTTCTTCCACAGAAAAATCAAGGACTCTTGTGTGTGACCTCCAGCGTTGCCTGAAATATTGCAGGTCTCAAAGAGGTGAGAAACCTACCTCCATCCCTGATGTAAGGCAAATACAGACCTTGCTCACTTTCCTTGGTGGTTTGAGTCATTGATTGAGAATGGACAGGGAACCCTGGGAGCAACTCTTCCTTCTCAGCACACACCTGGGGCTGAGCATATCCTGAAACTTTTAGACTAGTGCTTCTCAAACTTTAGCATCAGCATCACTTGAGGACTTATTAAAACAGGTCTCTGGGCCCCACACTCAGAGATTCTCATTCAAAAGATCTGAGGTTGGGCCTGGAATTTTGCATTCTGCTTACAGCACCCTAATCCTACACCCCTTAGTCTCCTGTGCAGTGTCCACTCTGGCTGACATGCCAATGTCTGCTTAAAGTGCCTGGAGAGAACAAGATAATAGAAAAAAAAAATAGAAAATACATGGAATGTTTGCATTACCTCCCCCCCCCAAAAAAAAAATGCATCCTGAAACAAATAAATAATTAGCTTCAGGGCACACAGCCAATCCTCACCTAAGCAGATTTCACCAGACATTATCCCTCCTGAATGCCTGTTGTTTATATTTTAACTGGACAAGGGAATCAAGAAATAAGGACATCCCAGCCTGATAAAGAGTGTTAGACTAGAGGACAGGGAACAATCCCTGTATTCTGTTGCCTCCAAAGGACACTGATTTAACAGGAAATATGTACACAGACAACAGCAGTTTTGAAACCATAGAGTATTTGAAATCCTTAAAAGGTGCCATCAGTGGATCAGGAATTCCTAGCACTTTCTTGTCATACAGTGCAGACATAATGGGATTAAGCAAGAAACTAAAGAGGAAATGTTTGTTTGTTTTACAGGTGAAAGTGCCCCAAACACCTGCACTCCACTCACTTTTTAATTTGCATCTGTTTTCCATTGTGACAGAAAACTCTTTTCCTGCTTCTTCATATGGGGGCCTCCGTTTGCTGTTGACAGAGGTTTCCAAGCAATGTTTTATTTTAGCGATGAAAATGAAGTGACTGAGGAAATAAATCTTATGGAATATCAAGCAGGAATGTGTTGATCTGTATTTATCTCTTCTACTTTGGTATGGAAAGGCCTCTAATTCCCCCACAGTCTTCATTCGGTTGTCCAGCGTCCTGCCACTCACTCATCTGAAACGACTCGAGATCCATAGCAGTCTTTGTGTCAGCATTGGATCAAACTTTCGGCTGCACCCTCTGCGCAAGTGGACAGACAGAGAGAGCCTGGTGGAGAAATCAGCGGGCATATGCTTTTGCTCTGTTCTTTGGCCCAGAAAACAGAAAGAACTAAAAGAATCTGTCCACGGAGTGCCTTTCCCCCCTTCTTTTTCTTTGTCTTTCAGTCTCTTTAATAATAGTACAAAATGAGAGCCAATGTGAACTGTGGATGTGCACGCTTTTGTTTGAGTTCAGGAGACACTATCTCCTCCCCCACACCCGTCCCTCGCCTTTTCTTCTTCCATCTGCCTTCTTAATTACCTTAGGTGTTGTGAGGCTCATAACATAGAGATGGGAGAGAATTCAAGGCAATCCATTGGGTTATATTTTTTACTTTCTATATGAGAAGAAATTGAAAAAATTCAGGAGAGCTAAATATGTATTTCTCGAGAAATAGGCTCAAGTACAGTCTCAGTAGAGAAAACACTTGGAGGTGCCGGTAGGCTCAAGTACAGTCTCAGTAGAGAAAACACTTGGAGGTGCCGGGGATCGAACCCGGGGCCTCATACATGCAAAGCATGCGCTCTACCACTGAGCTACACCCCCCTTGCTGAAGACTTTCTCCTTAGCATTTGCCTGGAAATCTTATTTTCTGAGGCTTTGGGTCTGTGAGCTTTCTGGCAGTACTGGTCAGTATTAAGGAGCATCTGCAGACACTTTGGGCAGATGTCCAGGTACCAGTGAGAAATACAGAGTCTTTAGAGTACTATGTAGCTGTGGTCACAACCCCCTGGCCAGCCTGTTAGGGACCAAGCCACAGAGCGCCGCCGCCCTTCGCCCCCTCCGCTGTGGAAATATTGTCTTCCATGAAACTCTCGGGGGGAGGGACCAGGGGGAGGCGGCGCACAGCAGGAAGTGACAGGCGGTGGGGAGCGAGCAAAGCTTCATCTGTCTTTACAGCGGCTCCCCATCGCTGGAATCACCGCCTGAGGTCCTCCTCCCAGCCCCAGCTCTCCGTCTGTGGAAAAATTGTCATCCATGAAACCGGTGCCTGGTGTCAAAAAGGTTGGGGACCGCTGCTGTATAGGACTTGAAATGGAAGGCAAAAGATTGAAAATGTGTCAACTAATAACCACAAGAAGTTTTCATTGTGTCTTTGAAACATTAAGTTGTTAGGGTCTTCTTTTTCTATTAATATTATGCTTGGCAAGGAATCAAGTTCTGGTTTTCGATTCTTTTAATTCTTTCTAGATATGTCTCAGCCCAAGACATAGGACTATTGAAATTTCACTTTGTCCTGCCTAAAACACTTCATATTTGTTGTTTTCTCAATCAGAACATTAAAGGCCAGATTTGATGGAGGACAGCCACGGTCAGAAGAGAACCTGAGAACGATGCATTCAGTATTTCATTATAAGGGTCTTTTCTTTCTAATCTAGGCGCTCTGATTAAGTTATCTAATTTAGGAGGCCCGCTAATTGTCCTAAAGAGAAATTCATAAGGTGTGAGTAAACAACAGCTTCAGGGATGGAGAGAAGAGTTGAATTATGAGAGTGAGGCTGAAGATAAATAGGATTTAAGGGATAAAGAAAAATAAGTGGTTGAAGCATTTATTTAGAAAAACATGCTATTACCAAACAGAAGGACATGCAAAAATGGGGAGTTTTTAATCAACTCTTCTGGGAATGAGAAGAAGATTGAGAGATAAAGAAAATGAGCTAGCTCTGCTCATGTTAAATTCAGCACATCGGTGTAGCACAGTCGTGAGGATGTTACATAGCCAACTCAGGCAATTACTCTGGTCTCTAGCCTGGGATTTGTAGGCATATACACAGAAAGTGGATAAAGACCAAAAGGTATGCTATGACATTGGGGATTACAACCCAAATTTGTGTTACTTATAGGAAACAAACAAATAAGTTTGCTCCTAGAGAGTTCTTGAACCCTGGTTTTTATCATGATTAAGACTGGGTTCTCTGAACTAGATAAGAAAATTAAAGGAAAACCCATTTCCTGGCACCAGATTCCTAGTGGCTATTGACTCTTTCTCATTCTGGTTTGCCCATATATGAACCTTTGCCAACATTCATAAAATAACATTGATCCCTTTTGAAAGTGTCAAGTATGAGTTGTATGACAGATTTGTCCTTTCAGTTGGCTCATGGGATTTTTAAAATAAAAATGGGAAACAATGAGTGATAGGTTTCACTGAAGGAGAGACTTAGAGAAATGTCACACACAAAACTGATGGATATGTGTGTGCCTTTGCTTGTCTATCCATGTGCACATGTTAATGCTGGGAAGGATTATCTTGACCATTTGATGCTGTAAAAGCAATATTAGGACAGTTTGCAGAACACTCCATCATCATATTGTGTTACACTTGGAGAAACCTGGATGTCTATTGGATTCTTGGGAATTAATGATAAGAAGGCATACTTTTTTGTTTGCCTCATAAAAATGGGAATTTTAAAAAAATTAAATATCTGTAGCAATCTTTAGACTATCTACCAGCAATACTATTGGAACATCTTTTTGTGCATAAGCTGTAGGATGAATTCATTTAACATAGGATTCTTCTGAGGAATTAATAATTTAATTTTGATGACAGAACACACACATGTCATACAGACTCAGTTCAGAAAACCTAAAAATATATAAAGTACATGTTTAAATGCACAATGTCCCATATATTTGCCATTGGCCATACTGGCTATTGAATGCTTGAAACTGCCTAGTTCAAATTGAGATAAGTGTAAAATACACAACAGATTTCAAAGATGTAATGACTTTTTAAATGTAAAATATCTCACTGATAATTTTAAGATTGATTGTTTATTGAAATAATGTTTTGGAAATACAGGTGATTTAAATATATTGTTAAAATTAATATTACCTTTTTATTTTTTAATGTGACTACTTGAAAATGTATAATTACAAAAATGGTTCTCATTTATGACTTGTATTATCTTTCTGTTGAACAGCACTATGTAGAGAAGACATTATTTATTTAGGTGCTGTTCTGGGAGAATCCCAGAGCCAAAGAACATGGAGCATGGTCTCCTAGTAATTAAGTTCAATGCCATCAGTGGACCTGACAGAATACCTTTATATGCATGATCTCCTTTGACCTTTACAACATTGCTTTTTAGATTGTCATTATTGGCCTCATTTTTTAGCTATTGAATGGGAGAGAAATCATGTTTGGTAATTACCCTAGGCCTCCTACCTCAACAAAATATAAAGGAATTGTTACTGTGTTGGCAACAAAACACTCAATGATATTGTTTGTCCAATCAAATATTTCTTAATGAAATAAAACACAAGCTTCTGAGTTGATGAAGTCTAGGTGACCCAGTGGATAAAGTGTCTGATTCCCAGTTCTTGTACAGTCAATGTCTCTACCCCGATGTTCCTTCTCATTTTGTACCAATTTTCATTTTGAAGCTTGATGCAGTTCTGAGGTTGGAGCATTGTAGATTATTGTCTCCTCACATAGTGTCCAGGAGTTGTCAGTGGAAAACAGACACTGTGAAACTGAAACAGTAATTTAAAAGGAAAAAAAGTTCAAAATCACACACACACACACGTCTCTCCAACACAGAATTTCAAGAGAGGAGTTGAAGTTAATAAGGGAAAATGGGGTATATGCACCTAAGTCTTGATAACTTTACTGTCCATTTGCTTTCTGTTTTCAGTATTCTAGGTCCCTTCATGAATGCTTGACAGAATAATTCATATAGAAATACTTGTTTTTGTTCTTTCTTGGATACCAAAAAAGAAATAAGTTACGACTTGGAAATTCTTGCACAGGGGTGCAAGACTGAAGAAATGTCTTGTCAGCAAGAAAACTCAGAAAGTTCTTGTAATAGTTTATAAGATCAGTGATGTTCAACAATTTTTTTTATTGCAGCAGTTTAACAATGAAGTTGACTCAAGATACAAACCAAGGTTTTTTTAATTGCAAATTTTATCTTGCGTATACCACACCCACATATATACACTCACGCTGTATACTAATTGTTTCTCTAAAGGTTTTTTTCTTCACATTTATTGTGATTAAAAACAACCCCCCTCCCCACACACATACATAACATCAAATCAGAAATGAATTATAAGTGCAACAGCATACAGCATATTGGAATTTCTTTGGTTTTAAACTAATGATCTCCTAGAGTTTAAAACTTTAAAATATGCAGTTTATCAGTTAACACTTCATTGAAGCCGGGCATGGTGGCTCACGCCTGTAATCCTAGCTCTCTGGGAGGCCGAGGCGGGCCGATCGCTCAAGGTCAGGAGTTGGAAACTAGCCTGAGCGAGACCCCGTCTCTACTAAAAATAGAAAGAAATTAATCGACCAACTAAAAATATATACAGAAAAAATGAGCCAGGCATGGTCGCGCATGCCTGTAGTCCCAGCTACTCGGGAGGCTGAGGCAGGAGGATTACTTGAGCCCAGGAGTTTGAGGTTGCTGTGAGCTAGGCTCATGCCACGGCGCTCACTCTAACCCGGGCAACAGAGTGAGACTCTGTCTCAAAACAAACAAACAAACAAACAAAAAAACACTTCATTGAAGCACACAGTGGAATATACAAACAAAAGAGAGAGTGATAAAAAATACCTATGTACATTACCTCGATCGAATTTGCAAAAAACAGTAAAAGTTGTAGTTATATATACACACTTCTGAGTGTTTGTGTCCAAGTGTTATATACGACATGAGTATTACAGGACCTTAAAACGAGAATGCCGAAACCCGGGATCGAACCAGGGACCTTTAGATCTTCAGTCTAACGCTCTCCCAACTGAGCTATTTCGGCTGGGTAGGTGAGGGTTTTTTAGGAGTTCTTTCAAAATAGTGAAACTTTCATTTGTAAGGTCAGTGTATTTTTCAGTATTTAATTTTATTTTATTCAATATCACTGACCCCCGAAATATGGGCTCGACTACAATCTGTATCTGAAAATAGGATACGATTTTGGGAGTTCAATGAGTCGGTAGAAGACTGGAGAGAAAAGGCGGGGAACGGGCAAAAGCAGAATACGCTTGCAGGTTTGGTCATCTCCGACTGTTCCACGACCCAAACACTATTCAGAAAACTAAGGGAATTCAAAGTGAAATTATCTAGCCTTTTCCTTTTCTCCTCTTTCGCTTCTTCTTTTTCTATCTTTCTCTTCAATGACAGGGCAAACAGGAACAGAGGATTATTGGGCACTTTAACTTGGTGGCGGGCTTCTGGCTTCCTATTAAAATATCCTGAGCGAGCCAGTTTTTTCGACATTCCCTCCCTTTTACTTGTCTTCTTTGTCCTGACGCATCCACTTTGGGTAGGTGCGGAGACTCAGGGAGTGGAGACAGGAAGTATAATGTGATTATTTTAGAGTAACCATGCACAACGTCTTTTTTTATATATAGACGGGGGAAGGGGGAAGAGTCCCCTGCATACTGCAGGCTGCACTCCTGGGCTCAAGGGATCCTCCCGCCTCAACTTCCTGAGTAGCTGGGACTACAGGCCCGCACCACCGCACCCAGCCAAAGTGTGTTTTTAAAAGGAGGAAAGTAAAGGCTTGTTGGGGATTGTGAAAAGCAGATGAATCTATACGATTTCGAACGCTCTTACAAGGAGAAGACACACTACCGCTGAGGCACACCTCTCAAGGCAGAAACATCATAAGGATCCTCCTTGGATTATTATGTTAAATATGTTATATTTCTGAGGGATAGTCAAAGATACGATAGTTGGCCGGGTAGACTATCCACTGTCTCAAATCCCGCTCTTTCTTAAACCTCTAAACTATATCCTCTTAAGCTGCTAGGGGAAATGTAAGAGAATCACAAACCAAATAGCACTGTTTCTGCTCCTAGAACATTTCACTCCTCTACTCCATTCCAAGGTTTCCTCCCCAGCAAGCTGCCTGGGGGCATTTTCCCCACAGCAACCGAGAAAGATCTCTAGATTGAACATTCTCTTGTGTCTTCGACTTCTTTTTTTCTCTCCATCTTTGCTCTTTCTTCTGCTTACAAAGTTTTTCAGGCCCCCTCCTCCTTAAAAAGAGAAGATGAGCCTCAGCCTGGGAGAAGATATTTCAATACTTACATTTTTAATAAGGACTCTTATCTGGAATATGTTAAGAACTCCTACAAAACACTAAGAAAAAGGCTAAAAACTCAATAAGGAAGCAAATTAACATGCATTTCACAAAAAAGGCTATTTAAAAATATAAAATGATCTCAACATCATTTCCTATCAGGGAAATGCAAATTAAAAACACATCAAAATAATACCACTCTTCACCAGGATTGCTTAACCTAAAAGAAATGACAATATCAAATGTTGATGAGTGTGTGGAGCAACTGGAACACTCATATATTGCTGATGAGACTGTGAACTGGTACATCTACACTGGGAAGCTATTTGGAAATAGCAACTAAGACTAAATATACACATAATCTATGACCCCAAAATTCCACAGCTACACTTATACCCAAAAGAAATGTATGCACATTTCCATTTAAAGACATATACAGGAATGTTTATAGCAGCATCAGGAATTTTAGTAACAAACTAGGAGAATTCCACATGTACATGGTGGACAGTAAAATGAATTAATAAATTGTGATGTCCAGTATTCATACAATGGAAAACTCCAGAGCAATGGAAAAGAACTACAGCTACTAGCAACAGTAGTTAAATTATCTT
>VBSM01000413.1:17928813-17942533 GCA_008086735.1 Cheirogaleus medius
TAATGTTGAGTGAAAGAATCCATACTTAAATGAGTATATATTTGCTGTGGTTTGAAAGTGTTCCCTCCAAAATTCAGATGTTGCCAATGTGATAGTATTAAGAAGTGAGGCTCCTCCCTCATGAATAAAATTAGGTGTCCTTGCTGTGTGTGAAGACATGAGAAGAAAGACCCTCACCAGGCATCAGATCCCAGTGCCTTGATCTTGGACTTTTCCATCCTCTAGAACAGTGAGAAAATAAATTTCTGATTTTCATAAATTATCTATAAAATGGACTAAGGCAATTTTTAGGGTCTTGATCTATTACCCAGACTGAAGTACAATGGCATGATGCTCACTGCAACCTCAAACTCCGGCTCAAGGGATCTCAGCCTCCATCGTAGCTAGGACTACAGTCACTTGCCACCACACCCAACTATTTTCTTTTTTTAAATTTCTTGTAGCGATGGAGGCTCATTTTACCCAGGATGGTCTGAACTCCCAGGCTCAAGCGATCCTCCTGCCATGGCCTCCCAAGTAATAGGTTTACAATTTTATATGATTTTATTTATATTATTTAAAACATAAGAAAAAATAATCTATTGTCACAGAGGTGAGAGAGTGGGATTGATTGGTATGGGGCACAAAGGACATTTGGTCTGAATGTTGATTACATATATAATAACCCATACGCTGAGCAATTAAGTTTATTCATTTTACTTTATGTAAATGAAGTCTAAATTTAAATAACAAGAATATCTCCTTGGATACCTCCTGGCTTCCTGTACACTCAATCTTTTCTTTAGCGTTTTTTTTTAATTGTGGTCTGCAGATTTGACCTAAGAATTGTTTTTACCTATCTATGAGCATTAGAAATTCTTATATCAATTAGAAAGTGCCAAGACATTGGACTCCGTTTGTTAAATAATATAGAAACAATTTAAAAGGTTTTCAGAATTTCAGAAACAATCTTCTCTGGAATGAGGAAATCGCTGTGGCAGACCATGACTTACAAAGTGAATTTTAACAAAACCCTCCATATATCCGGACAGTTTTCAAACTGTCTCTTAGTGGAAAAAAGTCGAATTGTTTTGTTTTTAGTCAAAATGTGGTGCGAGGGTCAATTAGGATATAAGTTTTTGGATGATTTCCTCCAAAAAAAAATATGCTAGATTCTTTCACAGATATTTTTTTCTTTGGGTTGCAAAGTCCGAGCACGCCCAGGGACAGGAAACAACATTCCCCCACGGTAGGTTTACCCCCCGCCGCGCGTCTCTCCTCGGCTGGGCCCAGCCTCAGCCCATGCTGAGGCATTGCCGAGTTGAGCACACAGGGAAGGGGGGAAAAAATAGAAAGTGATGTGGAAATTAAAATAGCAACTACACACGAATCTCAAAACAGTGCTTAAAATGTGCGTCAACAGGGCCAGGAGTGCGCGGGACTGCGGCGGACACTCCATTCCGGAGCAAACCGCAGGGACGACGGACCGAGACGGGCCGGCCCGAGAGGGAAGAGACAGGGTGGGCGAAGTGGAGGAAGAAAAGGAGAAAAGGAAGAGCGATGACGAGGGCAAGGAAAAGCATCCTCACGATTATTGGGATCTCGATGGACGGCGTGGTAGAGTGAGTCTAAGCGCCACGTCTCTCCGTCGTTTCCTCCGGATACGAAGGCGGAGTGAGTCCCTGTTGCCTCCAGGGAGGTGGGCTAGACCCAGACGAGGGTCCGGTCCGTTTCGCCCCGGCTGTCGTGGCTTCCAGAGCGCCTCACTGCCATTCCCATCGCTGGATAGACGAGCTGAGCACTTCGATGTTGCGTTTCTGTTTGTGGTTCAGGAACCGCCGATACAGGTAGCTCCCGATTTCCTGCGTGCGGATGTTGAGAGCAGAGCGGGACCTGCCGGCGGCTTTGACATTGAGCATTACGGTGAAAAAGTCTAATGTATTAGGTTTTGCTTGAAATGCAAACAACGAGAAAGTAAGATCCTGTTTGTTTGCTCCACATATTTATAATTCTTAGAAGCCTATCGGAACCTAGCTTTCTCCGGAAGAAACTCTTCTGGTGTTTGCAATGAGGTTCTTTACTCCGCACATCCTGCTCTTGACTCAAAAGAAGTCTGAAGCGCCAGACTGTGGCTGCGGAAAGGCAGAGTCTCCGCACAATCCGTGTTAAGTACCTGCAGGGCCACAGTCTTCGTAGTCCTATTATAGGCGCAGAGGCAACGTAGTTGAGATCCTTGCATGTCAAGTGGGTTGACCTCAAAATTGACTTTAGGGATGGCTTGTGACCACCTGGTAGACGGTGGTCAGTTACAGTTTTTGGAGAGTGAGAAAAAAAGAGGATACGTTATGGAAGCCCTCCAGGTTGCTTGGCTTCTGCAGATGGAGAAAGAGGTTAATTTTCTGTTTTCTGGATACTTAGTATCTTGGTTTTCTTCTTTGGTGGCATATTTCATGAAAATAAAAGAAGATTTTAAAAAAACCAAGATGATATTAAGATGCTTGCAAAGTATCATCCTGTGAATTTCTCCTTAGCACTGTGATAACCAGAATCTGAAACTGTGCAAACAGCTTGATCTGGAGATAGGGGTTGTTCAGTAGTTTAGAAGGAGGATACTTCTGGAGAGTAAACAGAGTGTGGTTGAAAATAATTCACTGTGTAAAAGACATCTTATAAAAAAGACATCTGCACTCAAATATTTATAAGTAGCACAATTCACAACTGCAAAAATGTGGAAACAACCCAAGTGTCCATCAGTACATGATTGGATTAATAAAATGTGGTATATGTACACCATGGAGTACTACTCAGCCATTAAAAAAATGGTGAACCACCTATTATATTATCCTGGACGGAACTGGAGCCCATTCTTCTAAGTGAAGTGTCACAAGAAAGAAAAAACACCACATGTACTCACCATGAAATTGGTACTAATGGATCAATGCTTATGTTCACATATGGGAAGTAACATTCATAGGGTGTCAGGCAGGTGGGAGAGAGTAGGAGGGGATGGGTAAATGCACATCTAACAGATGCGGTGCGCACTGTCTAGGGTAGGGCACGCTTGTAGCTCTGACTTCCGCAGTGCAAAAGCAATGTATGTAGCCAAAGCGTTTGTACCCCCATGATACTCTGAAATTTAAAAAAGGAAATAATTCACTGTGATTGGGAGAATAAGGGTTCATTATTTGTATTCATGAAAAACACAGAAATGAGCTTTCCCTTACACTGATCTCAGACCCTGGAGTGCAGAGAGCTTGGCATTTCAGATCAGAAACTTCCTTAGAAGATCCAGAGAAGTACTATCTCCCTGTACCAAATTTCAGCTGAGGTGACTGCTATCTTTTCCTCATTTGTACTATGTTTGTAGTTAAATGGCTTAAGCTCCAGAATTTGTGGGTCTCTGACAGAAAAAGTGACCACCAGCATATCAAATTGCTAACCACTGGCAGTAAAATAGAGTGACATATTTTACCGAAAGCTGACAGTGCTTCTGCAACCTGGGTTAGGAAGGAACCTTTAACCTTAAGAATCTGAAATCAGATTTTGTCCACACAGTTCCACGGCTTCTTGATATTTTCACATTACACACGATGTAGAAATCGGCTGGATGGCTAAGAATACTACTTGCTTCCCTAGTGTAACTATTTGCTGTGCTCCTCGTGGTAGTGACTGCTGGGAATGCTTGGAGAGAGTAGGTGGCAATAGGAGAATTACATCCTGGTGTCCCAAAGAGGTCGAGAAGCAAATACAGAAGGCCAATAGAACTCAGTTTACCATGGTAGAATATTTTGGACAGCTGGGAGAAATTTTATGGAGTGGTTCTTATTATATAAGGCTCTGGGAGGGTGGATGAAGAAAACAGACTGGGTGTATTAGAGATTGAACCCAGGACCTCAATGCATGCTAAGCACACACTCTCCAACTGAGCTACATCCCCTTATGGAATCCGTGTTTTTGGAAAAGTCTTTGGTTGCTGACCACCATTGTCCAAGCCTGAGCTGAGTCATCAAGACAGTCTTCTGTTTTCAATTCAACTGTTTATAAATATCCTATACTATTCCCCCCCGCTCAGGCACGGCTACACCAGAAGAAAGGTGCCTTAATGGTAAAAAGGCACTGTTCTTGATTTGTGGTCAGCCTATGATCAACCCACCCCAAAGTCTGTTCTCCATCATATTAGATTGCCTAGAGCATGCTTTCATTCTATCACTTGAGTGCATCCTGGCATACAAAATTCATCTGGAACTTTTCTTCTTATAACTTTCTGTATTCTTTTAACTCTTGAAAACATATTAGTCTTTGACATAGTCAAAAAATAAAACTGACTCAAGTGTGTGTGAAAATACCCTACAATTCAATATAAATATAAACAAGTCTAACTGCATTTCAAAAGAATAACATAACCACATTGAAGAGAAAAGGAACTGATCTAAGAAAAGGGCTTACCTAGTACTTTGTTCTAATTGTAAAGACAATTGTAACAAATAGTAAATTCTATGTATCAGGGTTATTTTTTATAGTTCTAATGCTATAGCAATCTGATTTTCTGTGTGAATTTTAGGACTGAGAAAATGAATGTATGTTTGTATACATAAATTTTGAAAATGAGCATGTGTGTGTATGTGTGTTGTTGGAACCAGACTTTCATCGTGAGAGAAGTGGGAGGGTAAGGAATAGTCCTGTTGGTGCTGCATGGGAATTTAGAGGAATCAATATGAAATTGTATATATGTAATTATAAATTCCTCCCCAGATCTGCCTGCTAACAAGATCTAGAGGAAATGATACCTCAGAAGCAATGAGCAAAAATGAGGAAAGCTAACTCCATATCTTGATTTTTGAATACCACTCCTCACTGAAAGGAACTAGAAATACTTATAGAAAATAGCTACTAGTGTTAGCTACACTGACTCTAGGACTGTGCCAGGGAAAATACAAGATGAACGTAAGGTATCTTGCTCAAAAATGATGAAGATGATTCAAAAGGACACTTAAGCCGGCTTGAAGAGAATCTTGCTAGCCAAAGGTGGAACACTTTGAGATCCACGATGACAATAAATTATTACAATCCTTGGGTACTTAAATAAATATGGAAGAAGGGAACGTTTCTTACAGTAGTGTGCCAACTAATAAATGTAAGGAAAAAATTAGAAAATTCCCATTTGGACACCATCAGAATAATGATAGACGCAGGCAAAATTTATAAGTCAATGCTTAAAGTATGGGTAAAATTTTGATGAGGATCAGGATATTTACATAATATCATAGTATTTCCCTACATGTTACTTATTATTAATAATTACAAAGGGGAAAATGATAATTTTACAGGGAAGAAACTTAGTAGTTACAATCTTAACCAAGTGATCAAAGCTAACATCACTAATAATGGGGAAAGTTAACATCACATGCCTCCTGCTATGACAGAGGGTAACAATATCATTTCTGTGATATTTCTTCTAATTTTCATAACCTGAATCTAATCATGACTGACACAAATTGAAAAACATTTTACAAAACCATTGGCATGTGCTCTTCAAAAACATATCAATGTCATGAAAGATAAGGAGATTGAGAAACTGTTCCAAACTAAAGAAGACTAAAGAGGCAAGACAACTAAATTCATACATGACTATGGAATGGGCCCTAGATTGGAAGAGAAATTTCCATAAAAAATTGTATTGCTATAATTAAGTTTTAATATGGACTGTATATTAGATAATGCTATTTTATCAGTGTTAATTTACTAAATTTGATCATTGTGTGATGGTAAGGAAATGTTCTTGTTCTTAAGAAATACACACTGAAGTATTTAAGGATAAAAAGATAAAATGTCTGCAAATTATTAGCAAATAGTTTAGAAAAATAATCTTTGTCATATATGTGTGTATATATGTGTATATATACATATATACACATATACATATATATACTCACGCACACACATACATACAGTATTAATTGTTTGTTATTAAGGGAAAGGCAACATGGTGTTCTGAAATGATCCCAAGATTGGGGCAATATGTGTTTCTCAGGTGGTTGCCATTCCATTTTAAATGTTGATGAGCAGAGAGAAAGACAAAAATTTCTCAACTTATATTAGAATTTATCAGGTGTTTTATTCTATTTCCCTTTGACACTCCTGGCTGTGCATTAACCAACTAAGGACATCTGAAATAAAATGAATTTCTTTCTCAGAGCCAGGAGGTAATGAGGGACTGCCCTGGTAGGGAAAAAAATAGTGAAGTTGTGCTCTCTTGGAAAAATAAACAAAAAAGAAAAAGAAAAAAGAAAATGAAAGAAATAGTGAAGTTGGCAGACAGAACTCACTTCCCTCTTATTCATCAGGAAAGATGGGCACAGATAGTGACAGGTTTGAAATTATAACAGCCCTGGAAACCCTTTAATAGGGCTATCAGCAGACCAGAAATTTTGAGCAATGCCAGGAAAATAGAAAGCAGAAGTGATTAGATGAATAAGAAATAGCAGAGTAAATGACTGCTCTTTCACTATGGTGAACGTATCGTAGACATTTGTGAACTATTAACTATTTGTCTTTTGGCAGGGGGATGGGTAATAATTTTCATTTTGACACACATACTGAAAAAGAATAGTTTGACACTTCATGACAGCAACATGTTTGATGTTAATTGACATTTCCAGGTATGGTTTTATTTAGAGATTTTTAAAAAAGAAAAATAGTACACCAAGATGTGTAGGTAAGAAAGAAAGAAAAGAAAGGAAGGAAGGAAGGAGGGAAAAAAAGAAGAGAAGAGAAGAAGAAAGGAAAGAAGGAAAAATTGGATGAGTGATACAAAAAAACATGAGCCAGGCAGGGTGGCACTGGCCTATAGTCCCAGGTACTCAAGAGGTTGAGGAGGGAGGATCACATGAGGCCAGGAGTTGGAGGCCACAGTGTACTATGATTTCACCAGTGAATAGCCACTGCACTCCAGCCTGGGCAAATACAGAGAGATCATATCTGTAAAAAAATAAGAAAAAGAAAATGGGACAGTATGAAATAGCAACTTGGCACATGTAATCTAATTCACCTAAAGCAAATTTTTTTTCATCTTTCATGTTTGGCAGGACTCTAGCTTCTTGACAGCCATCACTTTGTGGTAGCACCCACCCACTCATTTACCTAGTATTCACTGCCCCTTGTGGCTTATTGTTGGACCAAACTTTTGGCAATGGGGAAAGAAGATGAGTAGAGAAATCAATGGGAGTATTTTTGGTTTCTCATCCTAAGAACTTCACAGAAAACAAAGAAAAATAAATCAATTTTTCCTTCATCCTCTTTTTCCCTTCTTTTTCTGTTTTTCTTTCTCTTGATAATGGTGAAAATAGAAGCCAAAATGACACGTTTGTTATTACGGTGGCATACTTGTTTGGAGTTTAGGGGATTCTATGTGTAGTAGGCTGAATGTCTCCTAAATATACAATGCTCCAATCCCTGGAACCTACAAATATTACCTTATATGGAAA
The DNA here is from genome assembly GCA_008086735.1 of Cheirogaleus medius. NCBI lineage: Eukaryota > Metazoa > Chordata > Mammalia > Primates > Cheirogaleidae > Cheirogaleus > Cheirogaleus medius. The sequence continues at coordinate 17,936,277 of VBSM01000413.1, forward strand.
AAGTGTTTTTGTTGGTGTGATTACATTAAGGATCTTGAGATGAGGGGGTTACCGTGTGTTATCTGGGTGGACCCAGTGTAATCAAAAATGTTCTTATCAGAGAGAGGGAGAGAGAGATTTCACACATGGAGAAGAAGGCTATGGACATAGAGATTGTGGTGATGCAGCCACAGAAGCTGGAAGATTCTAGTAGCCACCAGAAGCTGGAAAAGACAGGACAGATTTTCCCCTAGAGCCTCCAGAGGGAGCATAGTCCAGCTAACATCTTAATCTTGTCCTAGTAATACAGTCACACATTGCTTAACAACACAGATATATTCTAAGAAATGCATCATTAGGTGATCTTGTCATTGTGTGAACATCACAGAGTGTACTTACACAAACCTAGATGGTATAGCCTATTGCTCCTAAGACTATAAACCTGGATGGCATGTTACTGTGCTGAATACTATAAGCAACACAATGGTAAGTATTTGTGCATCTAAACATATCTAAATATAGAAAAGATACAGTATAAATATGGTTTAAAAAAATTTTAATGGTGCACTTGTATAGGACACTTACAACGAATTAGCTTACAGGACTGGAAGTTGCTCTGGATGAGTCAGCGAGTGAGTGGTGAGTGTATGTGAAGGCCTAGGACATCACTGTCCACTACTGCAGACTTTATAAACACTGTACACTTAGGCTATATTAAACTTATAAAATATGCTTCTTTCTCAAACAAAAATTAACCTTAGCTTACTGTAACTTCTTTTACTTTATAAACTTTTCAACATTTTTTAACTTTTTTGACTCTGTTGTAATAACTGTTAGCTTAAAACACAAACATACAGTACAACTGTACAAAAACATTTTCTTTATATCCTTATTTTATAAGATGTTTTCCATTTACAAAAATTGTTTATTTTTTACTTTTTAAACTTTTTGTTAAGAACTGAGACTCAAACACATGCATTAGCCTAGGTCTACATAGGGTCAGGATCATCAATATCACTGTCTTCGACCTCCACATCTTATCCCACTGGAAGGTTTTCAGGGACAATAACATGCATGGAGCTGTCATCTCTTATGACAATAATGCCTTCTTCTGGATACCTCCTGAAAGATCTGCCTGAAGCTAGTTTATGGTTAACTTCTTTATAATAAGTAGAAGTACACTCTAAGACAACAATAAAAAGTATAGTAACCACATAAGCTAGTAACATAGTCATTTATCATCGTTACCAAGTATTATGTACTCTAAATAATTGCATGTACTATACTTTTATACAACTGGCAGCTCAATATGTTTGTTTACACCAGCATCACCACAAACATGTGCTATGACCTGACCACTACAATGTCACTAGCCAATAGAAAATTTTCAGACCATTATAAATTATTTTTTTGGACAGAGTCTCACTCTGTTGCCCAGGCTAGAGTGCTGTGGCATCAGCCTAGCTCACAGCAACCTCAAACTCCTGGGCTCAAGCAATCTTCCTGCCTCAGCCTCTCAAGTAGCTGGGACTACAGGTGCACATTTTTACTATTTTTAGTAGAGATGGGGGTCTTGCTCTTGCTCAGGCTGGTCTCGAACTCCTGACCTCAAGCGATCCCCCTCTCAGCTTTCCAGAGTACTAGGATTACAGGCATGAGCCACTGTGCCCAGCCGTAGCCCATTATAATATTATGAGATCACCATAGGATATGTGGTCTGTGATTGACCAAAACATCATTATACAGCACATGACTGTATTCATTTCAGACCTCTGACTTCCAGAAGTCTGAAAGAATAAATTTCTGTTGTTTTAAGCCACCAAATTTGTGATAACTTGTTGCAGCAGCAATAGAAAATTAATCAACTACACAAGTTTCTTCTACTCTGCCAGCTACCTTAAGTGGTTTTGAGGCTCACGAAGTTTAAGTACTATAGCATTGAAATGAATCTCTTGGGTCATATGTTTACTCCTCTTGTGACCATGCAATGAAAAAAGAATAAGATACCTGAGGGTGCATTTCACTGGCAAGTACTTGGGAAATCAAGGGTTAGAGGCACTGGGAATCAAACCTGAGGCTTCCTACATGTAGGGCATGCATTCTGTCACCAAGCAACATCCTATCATGCTGGGAGCACTTTTTGTAGTCCTTCAGAAAATATCTCAGTGTATTTGTGAGCTCCCATTCCTGCATTCATTGTTTTAGTAATAAGTGTTGGGTTTAGAAGCAGGATTTGTGACTGCTTTAAGATAGAAGGCCTCAGAAAGCTGTGGGGGATACTTTATTTTAGCAAATAAAACTTGAAATAGAATGCAAAATATTGGAAACTTATTACATCAGAAAATTGACCAGCTTTCCCTAGATAAAACAGTCTTGCTATTGCTGTTTGCTCAACAGGAATATTAAGAGCAAAACTTTGATGGGGAAATCCCCAGGTCAGAATACAAACCACATGCAATTTGTTATTCATTACCAAGGGTCTCTTCATTTTATTACAGCATGAAGGCAACTAGGAGGTTAGCAAAATAGTCCAGAATAATGCTCAAGGCATGAACTAAATAGCATATTCAGGGAGGGAGAAAGGTTGAAATTCTGAGAGTACGTTAATAGGTAGCTAGACATGGGATTGAGAGACTTACCGGATTTATAGAGCAAAGAATAAAGTGGGGAATACATAAAATAGAACCCAGTTATTCATTCAGCAAACAGGAGGAAAAGTAGAAAAGAGAGGTTTATTGTTGTTCTTTGGAGGAATGGAACAGATATTAGGAGAAGGAGATGAATTTGTTTTTGGAATGTTGAATTACCATATTCTTCTATAGGATCCTCCCTGTCAGTGAAGCACAGTGAACTCATCCAAGTGCTCTGCTCTGAATAAGTGGAGGTGGGAGTGTTTAGAATGCACCTATAGAGAGAGAGATGAGTAGAATCAAAACTCAAAGTAATCTTTGGAAGTTGGAAATCAAGAATTCATTTACTGATAGTTGTGAAAAGCAAAAAAGTGAACTTGCTAGACTGATCTTGAACCCTGGAATTCACAATGGTTATCACCATGGCTTTGAAACTTTTATAGAAGACCCAGAAAATCTCATCTCCTGGTACCAGTAGATGTCATCTCTTCCTCATTCATCTTTGTCTATCTGCATGCCTTTGCATATATTAGCAAGTATTTCACTGAGTCGCTTTTGTAGTTGGAAGCACCTTATTGGTTTGGTGGAATTTCTCTCTCAGTTGGCTCATGTGGCTAGTAGAATAGGTAAGAGGAAACAGAAATGGCAGTTTTCACTGACATTGGGTATTAAAGAAGTGTCATCCACTTCTTTAATTCTGCAAACTCTGATGTGTGTTTGTGTATGTGCGCGTGCGTGTGTGTGTGTGTTTGTGTGTAAGTGCTAGGAGGATGAGAGGAAAATTATCTAGGCTGTTTGATGGTGTGAAAGTACAATTATGAAAGTTTCCAGAGGCATCAAGTGATTATCCTCTAAATTGCACCTGGAGAAATCTAGATACCAGTTAGACTACAAGAAGTTCCTCACAAGGAAGTTTTGTTTTGTTTTTCTGTTTTCTCCAAGGTACACTGAACATTGTGAGAATCGTTTATTAATTTTATGTCATAGCATGCAGATTCTCTGTTTATAGCGTTGTTGAAATCTCTCTCCATGGGGAAGTAGTAGGATGAGTTCTAAATATATAAGATTCTTCTGATGAACTAACCATTTATCTCAGGAGATAGAACCATTCATACCCAATTATTAGATTGTACTTGGTTGAGTACTGTTTTTTAAAAATTTACAGATCAGAAGGGTGGAGTCATAGTTTTCATGTAAGAATCTTTTACATTATGCTTTAGAATTTGAATTCACACTCATGATTTTCTCTGGTATTTACATCTCAATTTGTTGACATGAACATAAAGGTCTGATTCTATTCCTCTAAGTCTCCCACCTTGATTTAACATGAAGGAACGATTCCTGAACTAGACAGCAAAGGATTAAATAATGTTTTTTCTTCAACTAAATATGTCTTTGAAAAGAATAAGGCACTACCTTTTGAGTCAGAGTAACTATGTGGCCTAATGGATAGTGTCTGCTTCCACATGTCCAGTGGTCCTGCCCAACAGTCTGTCCCCTCTCACACATTCACCCAGGGTCTCACACTCACAGCCACACCCCCCTTCCTCTCAGCTCCTTGATCTTTAATTTTTCCCTGGAGAAAACTAAACAAAAGATGATCCTGTTGAAGGATAGAACCCCAAAATAAAACATAGATGAATTTCCAAAATTCATCTACAGTGTACCTCAAAATGAGTCACTATTGTCCTGGGTCAAAGTTAGGTGCTTTTTGCTCTCAAAGGAATACCTCAGTCTGTCATATGTCATTTGTTTTTATTGGTCCAGGTTTTTAAAAAATCTTCTTCCTGTATTTCCTACAGCTTTCTCATATTAAACTCTTGGCTTTTGAATCCTATTCATTTTCCCCTTAAATTAAAGAAGTGGAATTCCTTGGTGAAGTCCATTGTTGGAAGCACAAAAAATATTTCCATTTGGGCCTGAGTCCTAACATAATACAGAAAAGCAATGGTAATAATTCATGGTATTCTTCCTCATGCTTAGATGATATTCCTTTTGCAAACTGATGAATTTCCATGGTTGGAGCCTGTGAATAAATTTCCCTGCCACAGTGGATATATGTGGCAAACAGATATTGTGGAACTGTACTTTGAAAACAAGAAAGGAGAGAGAAAAAATGTCAACAGAACAGAAAATGACCTATTTCCCACATCAAGAAAGTCTGATTTCTCACTACTAGCTCTGAATCTTTCTTTGGAGAAGAATCTCAAAATTAAGACCTCTTACTCTGTGAAAGAATGTCTTTTGGAACTTGTTTTCTCCTTTGAAAATTCCCTAATCACAGGGTGACAGGTGGCATGACATTATATTGGGAACCAGGGGTTTCCCAATTCTTGCTACATCCTTCAGTCCACACTTTCATAGGGGTAATTAAAGGTTTTGGATCTTCAAAATCTATCACGGGACTTAGAACACAAAAGGGTGTTAATACAAAAGTTCTTAAAGATTTGGTGGTCGCTGATGAGGATGGGAGGCAGCTCTGAGTTCTGAAATGATTACAAGATCTTATCCTATTTAAAGTGTTGCGAAACAGACAAAAATACAAACTTCCCAGTTCACATTAGAAGTTAGCACAGTCTTTATTGCAAAACTTGTAAAATTTTTATTAAAAATAAAATGAAAACTTCACATCATATTCAATCATGTATAGTGATTCACAAAAATGGTTCAGCAATAGAAATACATTTTTGCAATTATTTTTCTACATTAGAATAGAAAATTGGAAAAAATTAAATATAGCCATATATTTGTAATACATACCCTTTTAATCCACGTCATAGTGTTTCTTAAACTTTAAGGTGCAAAGGAAACACTCAGGAATCTTGTTGAACGGCTAATGATTCCAGCTCAGTATGTCTGGGTGGAACTGAGATTCTGCAGTTCTAATACCCTCTCAGGTGTTACCAACTTTTGTGCTCTAAGGACCACGTTGACCCAGCGTCTGGAAAATTCCTTTCCGATAGAGGGCCTAGCTGTATTCAATAAAATTACTTCCGGTACATCATCTAGGAAAGTCAAGTCTCGGTTAATAGTGAAGACAGAACAAAACTGGAAATCCATCCATGAACTTTGAGATCTTCAGCTGACTGTGCTTCCCAGTGGAACTATTTCGGCAGAACTGCCACGGCTCTGCATTCATTGATAAAAAATAACTCTCAATTTCCTAGTTCGGAAGGCTCTGCGTTTTTCCTTGCTCAGCCTGCAGCCTGATCGTGGCCAACCACAGCTCAGAAAACAAACAAAAAAACCTAAAAGAAATTGTCTGAGAGCTTATGCTTTTGTTTTGTTAAATCTGTACATCCTTATCTTTTATTTCTTGCTTTAAAAGTAATAATACTGCAAAACAGAACCAAAGGTGAATGGGCGCTTGCAGTTTTGGAATCACGAGCTGAGTCTTTGTCTTTTAGCTCTCCATCTTTTCCTCGTCGTGCTTACGCAGTTACCCTGAGTGGTGCCAAGCCCGAGGAGTAGAAATGGGACAGCACTAGTATTAATGGCAAATCATTGCAAAATAGACTTTCTTCCTGTTTGAGCAAGGAAAAAAGGAATAAAACAGTGAAAAAAATGCCAAAAAAGTGGAGGTGCCGGGGATTGAACCCGGGGCCTCGTGCATGCTAAGCACGCGCTCTACCACTGAGCTACACCCCC
>VBSM01000413.1:17949078-17960659 GCA_008086735.1 Cheirogaleus medius
AAAAAAAAAAAAAAAACAGGTTGGAGACAGTTGTTAAAGCAATTAACAAGGAAATGCAGTTAAAGTCATAAGACTTGAAAAGAAGCAGGGGAAACTATGTTATGAGTCAGTGTTGTGATTATATATCTGAAAAACTCAAAAGAATAAATAAAAAAGCTACTATAAAACAATACAAGATTTCTGTAAAGCTGCAGGTTATAAAAATACACACAGACTAGGTGTGGTGGCTCGTGCCTATAATCCTAGCACTTTGGAAGGCTGAAGTGGGAGGATCCCTTGAGCCAGGAGTTTGAGACCAGCCTGAGCAACATAGCAAGACACTGTTTCTAAAAAAATTAAAAAAAGAAAGGAAGAAAGGAGATCAGCCTAACCAACGTAGCAAGACCCTGTCTCTTAAAAAAATTAGAATTAAAAAATAATAATAAATGCAGTGTGAATTTGTAGAAAAAATTTTAAAAAAATAATAAAAAGTAATAAAAAAGAAAAGAAGGAAGAAAGAAAATTAGCAGGGTGCATGTCATCCTTGCACAGGGGCCATGCTAATCTTCTCCGTATCATTCTAATTTTAGTATATGTGCTGCTGAAGTGAGCAATGGAGCCTCCTTTAAAGGGTATTAATCCATTCAAGAGAGCAAGAGTCCTCATAATTGAATCACTTTGCCAAAGTCCCACCTCTTTTTAAAATTTTGTTATTATTTTAAATTTTTTATTTATTTATTTTTTGAGATAAGGTCTCACTTTATTGCCCAAGCTGGAGTGCTGTGGCTAGAAACAGGCATGATCATAGTGCACTGCAGCCTCAAGCAATCCTCTCACCTCAGCCTCCTGAGTAGCAAGGACTATAGGTGGATGCCACCACACCCAGCTCCCCCATACTCACCTTGAAGTTTAAGTTCCAACATATAAATTTTGGGGAGACACATACAATCAACCCATAACAGAAGGCTGGCCCAAGGGACTGGTTTCTGCCTGGCCTGAATCCAAGCACTGACAGGATCCTGGTGCCAGGTTGGAGACTTCTAAGAACAAAGTCCATCAACATGCACCAGAGCTGGCAATACCCAAGTCAGACATGAAGGGAAGCTCCAGAATTATGTCTTACTACAGCACTAGCAAGGCAGAAGTATCACACACAGACCCCAGAAAGAGCTGTTGGCAAACCTCTTCAACTAGATTACATGCATAAGCCCATAGAAGATACATCTCTCAGAAAGGCTTGAGCAGTCTCCAGAATCTGTAGTCTGGCAGATTGGAGAAAGTCCTCCCTGTACAAAACCAGATGACAAAGACTGGGAGAGGTGGCTGATCTTTCAAATGCCACAGTCTGAGCAGAAAATAACGAGGCACACAAGAAAAAGGGAAACATGGCCTAATCAAAGGAGCAAATTAAATCTCCAGAAACTGATCCTACAGAAACAGATATATTAATATTTATATCCATATCTAACCAGAAAAGAATTAAAAATAACCATAATAATGATGCTCAATAATAAAAAGAGAGCACAGATAAAAATCTAACATGAAATTAAGAAAAAAATGCACAAACAAAATGAGATCATAGACAAAGAGATAGAAACTATGAAGAAGAACCAAATCAAAATTCTGAAGATGAAGAATACAATAATTAAATTGACAAATTCACAAGAGGAACTCAACAGCAGACTTGACCAAGGAGAAGAAAGAATCAGCAAACTTGAAGACAGGACTTTCAAAATTACTGACACAGAACAGCAAAAGGGAAAAAGAATGAAGAAAACTGAAGACAGCCTAAGGGACTTATAGGACACCATTAAGCAGAATAACTTATGCATATGGAGAAGGAGATTAGGGGGGACAGAGAGCCTATTTGAAGAAATGAATGTAAAATTTTGAGAAAGTCAAAGAATTCCAACTAGGATAAATCTAAAGAGGCCTACACTAAGACTCATTATAATCAAACTGTCAATCTGTCAAAAGTCACAGACAGAGAATCTTGAAAATAGCAAGAAAAAAGCAACTGATCACATACAAGAGAGCTCCTATTAGATTATCAGTGAATTTCTAAGTAGTAACTTTGCATGCCAGATGAGAGCAGAAGGAAATATTCAAAATACTAAGAGAAAAAAACCTGTCAACCAAGAACACTATATCTGGCAAAACTGTCCTTCAAAAACAAATGTAAAATTAAGACTTTCCCAGATAAGCAAAAGCTGAGGGAGTTTATTACTAGACCTGTCCTACAAGAAATGCTGAAGGGAGTCCTTCAAGTTGAGGCAAAAGAGGAATAAACAGCAACATGAAACTATAAAAATATATATAACTCTCTGGTAAAGGTAAGGACATAGGAAAATATAGAATCCTCTAGTGTTATAAAGATGGTGTGTAAATATTTTTAAATCTAGTATAACATTTATAAAACATAAAAAGCATTAAAAAGTAATGACAAATCTGTTAATCGATATGCAATATAAATGGGGTTAATTTGTATCATCAATAACATAAAGTGGGAAATGAGGGAGAGATGTAAAGTAGTAGAGTTTTTACATGCACTTGAAGTTAAGTTGTTATCAGTTTAGACTGTTATAACTTCATTTTTTGTAATTGCAATGGTAACTACAAAGAAATATCTACAGAATATACACAAAGGGAAATGAGAAGACAACCAAAACATGTCTCTACAAAAAAAATCAATGAAACATAAAAGAAAGCAGAAAGGGGGAAAAGGAGGGATAAAAAAAAGCTACAAAACATACAGAAAACAATCAACAAAATGGAAATAGTAAGTGCTTCCCTGTCAGAAATTACTTTAAATGTAAATGGATTAAACACATCAATAAAAAGACATAGAGTGAACGAATGGATTTAAAAAACAAGATTCAACTTGCTGTCTATAAGACTCACTTTAGAGCTAAGGACATCCATAGGCTAAGAGTGAAATGATCGAAAAAGATATTCCATGCAAACAGGAACCTAAAGAGAGCAGGGTAGCCATACTTATATCAGACAAAATGGACTTTAAAGCAAAAAACAGACACAAGAGACAAAGAAGCTAACATTAGAGTTCGCAAATACAAGAAGAAAACATTGACAGAACTTAGGAAAGAAATAGACAACACAATAATAGTAACAATAATAGCCCCACTTTCAGTTACGGATTGAATAATTAGACAGATGATCAATATGGATATAGAGGACTTAAATGCACTAGAGACCAACTGAACATAATAGATAGATACAGCACAATCACAAACAGCAGAATACACACTCTTCTCAAATGCATGTGAAACATTTTCCAAGATAGACCACAGGTTAGCCTGCAAAAAAGTCTTAACAAATTTAAGAGTTGGGCACGGTGGCTCACACCTGTAATCCTCGCACTCTGGAAGGCGGAGGCGGGAGATCGCTTGAGCTCCACAGTTCGAGACCAGCCTGAGTGAGATCCCGTCACTACCGAAAAACAAACAAACAAACAAAAACCCAGTCCCGAGTTGCGGTGCGCCCTGTAGTCCTAGCTACCTGGAAGGCTGAGGCAAGAAGGACCCCTTAGAGCTCAGGAGTTGGAGGTTGCATGAGCTACGATGACGCCACTGCACTCTACCCAGGGCGACCGAGTGAGACTCTGTCTCAACAAAAACAAACAAGGAAAGAAAGTTAAAAAAAAAAAAAATTTAAGAAGATTGAAATTATACAAAGTATTCTCTTTGACCACAATGAAATGAAAATAGAAATCAAAAGTAGTAGGAAAACAGCGAAAATCACAAATATGTAGAAATTAAACAATTCACTCTTTATTTTTATTTTTTTATTATTTTTTTTGAGACAGAGTCTCGCTCTGTTGCCCGGGTTAGAGTGCCGTGGCGTCAGCCTAGCTCACAGCAACAACCTCAACCTCCTGGGCTCAAGCAATCCTTCTGCCTCAGCCTTCCAAGTAGCTGGGTCTACAGGCATGCGCCACCATGCCCAGCTAATTTTTTCTATGTATTTTTAGTTGTCCAGCTAATTTCTTTCGATTTTTAGTAGAGGCGGGGTCTCGCTCTTGCTCAGGCTGGCTGGAGACAATTCACTCTTAAATAACCAATGCATTAAAGAAGAAATCCCAGGGGTATTTAGAAAATATCTAGAGATAAATGAAAATGAAAACACAGCATACCAAACTTAAAGTATGCATCAGAAGCAGCACTTAGAGGAAAGTTTCCAGTGATTATTGCTAACATTAAAAAAGAAAAAAGATCGAAAATCAACAACCTAACTTTACCCTTTAAGGAACTAGAAGAAGAACAAACAAAACTAAAAGATAGCAGAAGGAAGGAAGTAATAAAGTTTAGATCAGAGATAAAATAGAAAACAGAAAACAACAGAACAAATCAATGAAACTAAGAGTTGGATTTAAGAAGAAATCAATAAAATCGACAAGCCCTTAGCTAGACTAATAAAAAAGAACAAGTGACTCAAATAATGAAAATTGGAAATGAAAGAAGGAATATTACAACTGATGTCACAGAAAATAAAAATAATTATAAGATATGACTATGTGCAAGTAAATGCCAACAAATTGGATAATGTAGAAGAAACAGAAAAATTTCTAGAAACACAATCCACCAAGGCTGAATCATGAAGTAATAAAATATATGAATAGACTCATGACTAATAAGGATATTGAAGCTGTAACCAAAAACCTCTCAACAAGGAAAAGCCCAGAACTAGATGGCTTCGTGGGTGAATTCTACCAGTTATGTAAAGAAGAATTAACACTGATCCTACTCAAACTCTTCCAAAACATTGAAGATGTGGGAACACTTTCAAACACATTTTACATGGTCAGCGTTACCCTAATACCAAAACCAGGCAAGAACCCTCCAAGAAAAGAAAATTACAGATCAATATATCTGATGAATATTGATGCAAAAATCCTTAGCAACATACCAGTAAACCAAACTCAATACCACATTTAAATGGTTATAAGGCTGGGCACTGTGGCTCATATCTGTAATCCTAGTACTCTAGGAGGTGGGAGGACTGCTTGAGCTCGGGAGTTTGAGACCAGCCTCAGCAAGAACAAGACCTTGTCTCTACTAAACATAGAAAAATTAGCTGGGCATTGTGTCATGCTCCTATAGTCCCAGCTACTCGAGAGGCTGAGGCAGGAGGATTGCTTGAGCCCAGGAGTTTGAGGTTGCTGTGAGCTAGGCTGACGCCATGGCACTCTAGCCCGGGCAACAGAGTGAGACTCTGTCTCAAAAAAAAAAAGAAGCAACTCAAATGTCCATTGACAGATGATGTGACAAATGAATGGATAAACAAAATGTATTATATACATACAATGGAATATTATGCAGCCTTAGAAAAGAAGGAAATCCTACGACATGCTACAATATGGATGAAACTTGAGGACATTACGCTAAGCGAAATAATCCAGTCACAAAAGGATAGATGCTATGTGATTCCACTAATATGAAGTATGTAGAATAACCTAAATCTTAGACACATAAAGTAGAAAGATTGTTGCCGAGCACCACCTAGAGGGGAGAGGGAGATTTACTGTTTATTGTGTATAGAGTTTCAGTGTTGAAAAATGAAAATGTTCCAGAGATATGCTACATAATGATATGATTATACTTTATACTACTGGACTGCACACTTAAAAATGATTAAGATGATACATTTAATGTTATGGTTTTTTACTTCAATAAAAAATTTTAAGTGCATTGAGATAAAAATGAACACACAACATACCAAAAATATATGAGATGCAGCTAAAATGGTGCTGAGGCAAATTTATAGCTACAGAAGTCTACATTAAGGAAGATAAATGATCTCAGTTCACTAACCTTTACATCTCAACCACTGGAAAAAGAAGAGCAAAGTAAAACTAAAGCAAGCGGAAGAAAAGAAATAAAGATGAGAGTGGAAACTAATGAAATAGAAAAAACAATAGAGAAAATCAATAAAACCAAATGCTGGTTTTTGTTAATCAAAAGATTAACAAAATTGACAAACCTTTAACTAGATTGACCAAGAAAAGTGAGAGAAGATTCAAGTTATTAAAATCAGAACTGAAATAAGGACATTATACTGATTTTATAGGAAAGAAAAGTAATATAAAGAAATAGTATGAATAATTGCATGTCAATATATTAGGTAACTTAGATGAAATGGGCAACATTCCTTAAAAAAACACAAGGTACTAAAACTGACTCAAGAACACCCAGAAAATCTGCATAAATCTATACCAAGCAAAGAAATTAAATTAGTAATCACAAAGAAAAGCTTGGGCTAATATGGCTTCACTGGTGAATTCTACCAAATATTTAAAGAAGAAAGCCCAGCAGAAAAAAACACCTCTCTTAATTTATGGCTGAAATTCTAAGGCTCAAGATTTCAAAAGAGTTAGTTTCATTGGACTATAAAGGTATCCTAATCACCACTCAATCACTGGGTTATTGGGATAATCTCTCTCCTGTGATTTTCCTCCATGCATGTTAATAAATTTGTGTACCTTTTACTCCTATTAATGTAGCTATTGTCTGTTTATTTTAGCAAATCCTCAGAGGGCAATGGGCAAATGTACCCTCTTCTCCCCTACAATAAGTACAGCTTTATGAAGTTTTTACTATATTATCTCTCCCTTTTTCCTTCATGTGCAGATAAGTGAGAAGGTAATCACAGATTGGCATTAGATCAAGAGCTATTTTTTGCAAACTACTATCCTAATGTAATCCAAATGCTAATAAAGTAGACAAATTTTAATATTTTAACATAGATACTCCCACATAATTCTTCCTTCTGTGAGGGAAGAAAAAGGAGACCTTGGTATATAAAGGTGAACACTTTAAGATGAATGTCAAGGGCTTCTAACTTTTTGTAAAGGGAATTTATTGTTTATTTTTATGATGGTCCAGCGTTGGTCTGAATTTAGCATTTGCCGTCACCTGAGCGCAGGTCATGGTCTGGTATCTTCTTTTGAATGCTCTTTTAGCCTACAATTACCCATTAGGTGTAAGAAGACCCAAGGGCAACATCAGGCTGCCATGTTGCAGTGTGAGTTACAACACTACAGGGTAGAGATTAGGAACCTGTCATGTACACATTTTCTTGTAACAGAGGATGCAATTTGGGATGATTTCACTATGACTGTCTGGTACCCTTTTTGAAGCAGCTATAGAAGCACTCCTGCATGTGACGACACTAGGTAGCATCTCAGGGGCCTTTGGCTACTAGTGTCCACTGCTTCTCCATAGATGTTCCCCAAATACATGTTTGCATGTTTGTTATTGAAGGGGGAGAAAAGTCCATTCTTTTTTGCATTAGCATCTGCACCTATTTTCTCTTAAAAAATAAAACAAACAAAAACCCTTTCATCTCATTTCTACTGAATCTATTGGCTGCAGGGGACTCTGTGGAGTTATGAGAAACGAAATAATAATATGGAACAGATAAGGGACTTTGATAAAACAGGGACCAAAAATTCAAGGACTAAAAGGAGATTCTAATTTAAATCCCAGCTGGTCCTTTCAGCTTTTGCCCTAAAGCATGATTTCAAGTAGATGGGGGAATTGCTTTAATTCACTGACTCCCTCTCACTTACTGTCAGAAATCAAAGCAGTCATATACACTTGGAACTAGTTGTTTGTCTCACATTGGTGTATTTGTTAGCCTTATAAGGTATCCCTTTGTGCTGTAGATAGCACCTAATTCTCTTTCATAGCAAGGATGGTATACTTATCTCCCTAAGGAAGTTTAGTAGTTAAATGTAATCTAGAGGAGAGGATTAGGGAAATACTGAGGCAGAGAATAAAAGCTTTTTCTGATTCATTATTTTTCATAAGTTATGAAGAGGCATGGAATATGAGCAAAAATATGTAAAAGTAGAAATTTTAAAACAATCCTATTAGGATCCAGGCTAGAGGGCACTGTTGCTTGTGCTGACTGCTAAGCTTTTCGAAGGCAAAAAGGCAAAAGATCTGGTGAAGTCAGATGTGAGTGTATTTAAAAGCTAGTGAAGAAGACTGAGGCGATCAGAATTATTTATTGATATTGATATACTTATGAGCCACTTTTCATCCCTTTATAAGATAGAGAAAGGGGAAGATATCCTGACTGCCATGTACTGACTGATATTCCCCCTAAATAACTCTGATTTGTTGGTGGTTCATATCTTTAGAAATTCAAGGTATACTTTGTGCTGGATATTCCATAATTTTTTAACACTCTATAATGGAAGGTACTCCTTTGCCAACATCTACTGAAAAGACTGTTCTGAATCAGTCATGTACTTAACCACAGGGATACATTCTAAGAAATGCATCATTAGACAATTTTGTCATCATGTGAACATAATAGAGTATACTTACATAAACCTAGATGACATAGCTAACACATTTAGGCCATAGGGGATAGCCTATTCCTTCTAGGTTACAAAGCTGTACAGCATTTTACTGTACTGTATACTGCAGGCAATTGTAACCCAGTGGTAAGTATTTATGTATCTAAACATATGTAAACATGGAAAAGGTACAGTAAAAATATGATATTATAATCTTATGGAACCACTTTCATATATGCGGTTCATTGTTGACAAAAATGTCATTTATGCAGTGCATGACTGTAGGTCTAATTTGAGCATGACACCTTGCTAAAGGTTTATGAGTTAACACCTCTACTGAGAGTACATATGATTTCAGATTGTTCATGATTTTAGAATGCTATTATATGGAAACACAGGTATTTTGAGATACCTCAAAAAAACATGGAAAAGCATTGATGATTTGTTAGAGGAAAAGCAACATTGGAAAAATAACTCTATTATTAGAACTACAGTTCTACAGTTAGAACTTTTGAAGCTAAAGAAAACGCCCTAGACAACTACTATTGGCATTATAAAAACAGTTTCTGAGCATGGTTTTAAAAACCCAGAAAGGGATATTCAAAAACAAGAATCTACCATACAGAAAGATATTGCCCATCTCAAAACTCTCATACACAGCGCAGGACTTTGGTATTCCCAAGACAGCCATTTAGTGGCACCTAAGTCATTCTCCAGAACCTTGACGCTTATATTACAGTAAAGTACCCATAGTGTGGCAAGAACAAATTAGCCCAAATTTTTCAAAATTATTGTTAGAATATTTTACTCAGGAATCTCTATGGGTGGCAGAATTTTTTCTTGTCTGCATTTATCATAACCCTTAAAAAAACTAAAGCAATGGTAAGGCTTCCATTTTTCCTCAAGGACCATTTGTACATTTACAAACGGATTTCATTCAGTTGTTCAAATTTTTTAAAAATTGAACATGCGTCAATAATATTTTCAGAAATAAAACTGTATAATTTTTGGTTGGATTGAAGCTTTCTCCTCCAAAATATCAATACTTTAATTTAGTGTTGTCAAATAAAACTTTTACAATGATGGTAATGTTCTATATCTGTGCTGTCCAAGTGATAGTTTTTAAATGCCACATGTGTCTACTGAGCATTTGAAATGTGACTAGTGTAACAGCCTGTTACCAAATATGATACACACACACACACACACACATATTTAAGCTTACAGGTTATATCTTTAGCACTCTTAATGGACAGAGAAATCCACTTTAGTGGTGAAATTCTTTTTGTTTGTTTGTTTGTTGTTGATTTTTTTGAGACAGAGTCTCACTCTGTCACCCTGGGTAGAGTGCAGTGGCATCATCATAACTCACTGCAACCTCAAACTCCGGTAGCTGGGACTACAGGCGCACACCACCACACCTGGCTAATTTTCCTATTTTTAGTAGAGATGGGGTCTCACTCTTGCTCAGGCTGGTCTCCAACTCCTGAGCTCAAGCAATCCTCCTGCCTTGGCCTCCCAGAGTGCTTACAGGTGTGAGCCACCACGCCTGGCCTAGTGGAGAAATTCTTAAAATTCACCCATTAAAACATATACTTTATTGTCCTTCTTATTCTCAAAATTCTGAGAAAGTAGTACAAATTTATGTTTTCTTAAAAATCAACATTTTCAAATTTTCAGAAGAGCTTTCTTTAGACTAAAATTGGGTCAGTCCTAAAATAATATAATCTATGGCACAAAAATCCCCATAAACTCTTACATAACACTGCTACAGAAATCTATAAAGTTTAGATTGGTTCTTCCTCTGACAGATTCTATCTTGTTACATTCTAATTTTGTGGATATTGTCAAATTTTACTGTCAGGTATAGAGCCCTATGTCATTGGACTATATGGACTCAATACCTATTGAGGTATAAGTTTCATTTCCA
Organism: Cheirogaleus medius; assembly: GCA_008086735.1. Classification (NCBI taxonomy): domain Eukaryota; kingdom Metazoa; phylum Chordata; class Mammalia; order Primates; family Cheirogaleidae; genus Cheirogaleus; species Cheirogaleus medius. Next base: position 17,959,311 of record VBSM01000413.1, read on the forward strand.
AAAGAGACAACCCTGAGTCAGAAAACTGGGTATTTTGGAAAAGATACCACGGAAGGTTAACCTTAGGATTACATTGGAAAGGACCATTTCCAGTGTTGTTACACACAAATATGCCCTTACACTTTGGCGCATACACCCAGTGTCACACTTAGCTCTGGGCAACAGGTGCCTATGCTCTGAGTCCTTTCCTAGCCATGCATCTTTCCATGGGTATGGAGTCCATACTCTATTTACCTGGGTTGCCAAAACTCCCTACCAAAACGGCCCTGATCCTCTTTCCAAGGCCTGCAAACTCCTCTTTCCTGATCCATCTTTCTAAGGGTAGATCCTGTCATTAGTGTTGTGCCCTTAGGCCTTGAGGCTCAGGAGTGGCTCTTTGCCAATGGTGTGTACGAAGCTTGGATGTGTGTTGTGCTCACACATGCATGTGTGATGTGAGGCTCTTCAAAATGTGAGATGAAGTCAGGAATGGGAAGACAGAGGGTTAGGGATGTGTATTTTTATTTTCTTTCCCCTCCTTAACTTATGTTTTAAAACGAAGTGCTACTTCAAATCAGCCAGGTAAAAGACTTGAATTTATTTAACACAATAAAGAACTTCTAGCTAGATCCAAAGCTTATATTATACTTAAACAGTTACCCTAATTAAAGTCAGGAACAATGAGTCAAAGAAATGCATATAAATTATTAAAACAGAGGGAGAGACAGAAAACAGGATGGGGAAAAGAAAGACGGAGGCGGCTGCGATGGGAAGAGAGTGATGGGGGAATCCGTGGGAAAGTTTTCCTCTCTTCTGGTCTGTCCCTGGACCCAGGAACAACTGAGAAAAAGAAGGAATCTAAAGAAAATTTCCTGTGGTTTCGCATTTTTTTTCTTTCTGTGTTTCTTACTCTTCAACAATACTGAGAAATGTAACCAGTGTGATTAAGCTTGTTAATTTGGTGCTTTGCTTATTTTTCAGGTTCTGGAATTCTGAGTGAGTCTGTGCATCCCCCCCCGCACCTCCCCCCTCCCCGCTCCTTTCATCTTGTGGTTCGCCAGTAGATGTAGCCACCCAGGGAGGTGTCAAGACCCTAGAGCAGAAATGCGTTGACATTAAAGAGCAAAAGACAGTCGATTTGTTTTCCTTGGTTTCTGTGTCAATTAGAAGAGCTGATGCAGAACGAAAGTGCCAAAAAGAGGCACGCTGCGGTTCAGCAAATGTGACTTCGCCCGCCCGAAGAACTTCGGAAAGGAGAAAAAAAAAGTTGGAGGTGCCGGGGATTGAACCCGGGGCCTCGTGCATGCTAAGCACGTGCTCTACCACTGAGCTACACCCCCCTATGCCAAAGTGGTGTTGAAATACTTCTA